>AYEL01073131.1:0-15147 GCA_000484575.1 Olivierus martensii | reverse complement strand
TTAAAAATTGTTATTAATTTTTCAATAAATTTATAATTAAAATTATCTAAAAATGAAAGTGAAATATGAAAAATTTTCAGAATTAAAAAAAAATAAAAATAAGGAAAAAGTTTACATAATGTTTGGGTTTGAACATGAATTAACCAGTTAAAACTTTTTTCCTACTAACTGTACTATTATAGTACTAATTATAAAATTATATTTATTGCTACTTAACAAGTAAACAGTAATTTCTCAAAATCAGTGGTTGTAAGATCAAACTGAGTAATAAATATATGACTGTGTTCTATGTTAAATCCTTTTCAAATTTTACTTAATTGTAAGAAATTTATTGTATAATGTATTAATTTTGCATTATTCTGGTAGAATAATTATTTACATAATGAAATTATAGCTTTTTGATAGATATATGAAACTTTTAGATATTCAGTAAAATATTCATGTTGTTAATTTCTCTATCTTTAAATATTTAGTATTCAGATTCTTCAAAAAATAATTGTAAAATTAAGACTGTCTCAGATAAGAATATTCCTGTGCTACAGTCTTCAGTGAAGATTAAAACAAGTGATAAAATGCAACAGTCTTGCAAAAAAATCAACCTGAATCTAGAAAAGAAAAATCAAAATAGATTATCTTCTGAAGATAAACAGAAAGTCACTTCATCTCAACAAAATAAATTAAAAATTTCAACAGCTGTTATGTCTAGAAATAAGTTTGTGAAATTGAAAACCCACTTAGATGATAAAAAGCATGATAGAGAATTGCAAAGTGATAATTGTCAGTGTGAAATAAAAAATAAGAATGTAACTAGTAAGCATGCATCCAAGACTAATGAAAACATCATTCCATCTTTAAAAATGGATAAATCTAAAACAATTGAGTAAGTTTAGCATTTTATTTTATTTTTGGTAGTTTAATGAATTTTAAGATTAATCCCAATAAATATGATGTTAATATTAGCATTCCTGATGTTCCTAAAAGAATTAAAAAAGCTGTGTTGTTAAACTTGCAAGCAAGGACAAAAGTTAAAGAGATCTTAAAAGAAGACAATAGTTGTGGTTTTGCTGAAAGATTTTATACTAAACTACAACAGAGTGTATCCTTTTCAATATTTTATTATAATAAAAATAAAATATAGATCAAGGAAAAAGATTATTACACAGATGTTTTCCAGACTCTCCAATTTATATAATAGCAATAGAAAATTAAACATTAATAAATGCAGAATTTTTAGAAAATCTATTTAATTTTATTTAGATTTCATGGAATTAATATTTGCACTTTATGAATTTATATTTCAAGATCTATATTAATAAACTAAAATAGCTATTTAAATTATGAAATTTTTATCAATATCATTCTACATGCAAGTACATTACAAGATTTCTTTTGAACTTTTCAGTGTTGACTAATTAGAATTTTTAATAAATTTGTACACTTCCAAATTAAAAGATTTCTAATAATGTATATTTTTATATAACAAATATATAGTAATTACTATAATTGATAACTGGATTATTTTATTCACTTCTAATTATTTTTGTTACAAAAATATATTAATAACACAATCACAAAAACCCAAACACACACAAACAAACAAAAACACACATACGAAAAAAAATTTATCTTTCATATTACAGTGGACTCACGTTTTTATGAACTTCCAATTTATGAACTACACGTTTTTACGAACTATTAGTTGGTCCCAAAATGTCCCTAATGTTAATTAATGCCATTCTCATTTATGGACTTTTTTGGGGTCCGTACAAGTTCGTAAAATCAAAAATCCACTGTATATACATTTTATAGATTTAGTTGTGGTTTTAAATATAAAAATATAATTTTTCAATTCCAGATGCTCTTTCAATTATTTCTTAGGGTTGTTTATAAATTGAAATTTATAATTCTATTACTAAACCCAAAAAATCATTACATATATTGTGTATTCTACATTATTTATTTCATTAATTAATATTTTATATTCAATAAATGCCCAGTTATAATATGAAGATTTTTGATGAAATCACTGAACATTTTTGAAATATTAGCTAATACTTTAAATATAAATTTTTTTGTGATTAAATTTATTATAAGATTTTATTAATGAATTTTTAAAATTTTCAGTGTTTGAATTTTAAAAAAATTTGAAAATATAGTATGTTTGTATATATAAATGTTTTTAAATAAAGGAATGGTTTAGTTAAAAACTGTTCCTTCAGTTAAAAACATATTAATAATATAATAATACATTATTAGATTTTACATTTTGCTTCCAGAAATGCAAGTCTTATGTCTATCAAGGATATATGTATCGTAATTCAGTCAGATGATTAGTAGTACCAAAAAAGACTGCTCTAAGTCATTAAATAAAAACAATTTATATAGTTTTATATTTAAAAATTTAAATTATATTCAAATTATGCAAAATATGATTAAAATTATGCAATATATTTAAAAATTAAAATCATTATGCAAAATATTAAAATCTAAAATACAATAAATATAAAAACACTATATAATTATATAAACAATTCATTGCTTTAGATTTATGTAAATAGTAAGATAGAATTTTAAATTAGATAACAATTTAATATGGTACAGTATTTAATTATTAAGTATACATATCATTTTACAAATAATTATATACTTATTACTACACTACCTTGTTTGAATTTTAAATTTATACATTTTTATAAATAAATAGCTGAATATTAATTTAATCTACAAATTTAAATTCCATAATTATTAAAAGATGGAAATCCAGCAAGATGATGATGATGCTGATAAATTAAAAGAAAATTGCAATTTAGGTAATATAATTTTTATTGTTTAAGTCAAATACATATTATTATAAACAGGAACTGTTTGATACGGAGAGTAAACAGAATTCCCTAATTTGTTTTTATTTTCTATAGATAACCCTCATATAAAACAGTAAATAGATTCCTATAAAATCTTGTATTGTGTGAAGCTATGTTATATAACGGGTGGCCAAACTGCAAAGAGCCACACCAACATGTGGCTCTTTGGTGCCTTCAATGTGGCTCCACACCATGAAAGTCAATAGTACAATATGAAAGCAAATACTTATTTAAGTTAAACAAATTACAGATATATTATTTTTTAATCCAAATACTTATTTTAACAAAACAAAATAACAGATATATTATTTTTTATCTATTGTAAAAAGTAGTATACATCTATACAAAATAAATGCATCTAAAATAAATAATTTTTGAAATTATTATTAAGATTACCTGAAAAACTGATACTATTCTCATTGATCCAGAAAAAAAATGCCACTCTCGAGTATTTGAGATTCTCTCCTATGTGGCTTGTAGTGATATGAAGTTTGGCCACTCCTGTTATATAAGATTAAGGTTTATTACAAATTCTAAATTGTGTTAGAGCAAAACCACATTATATAAATATCATATTATGCAAGGATTACTGTAATTTCATAATATTGTTAGTATTAACCATGTTGTAGAAGTTTCATGTTATTTGAGAATTGCCTGTATATTGAAAAATATTGTTTTTTAGATATACTACATCCATTAATTATGTGGTTGGTTCATTATAAAAATTTCTGTTTAAGTAAATTATGTCTAACATTACTTAAATTTGATATATATATATAGATATTTACATTTATAAAGAAACTATATAGTTTAAAAAATAATGAACATAAATAGGAAAATTTAAGACAAGAAGTAATATGTAAAAAAAAAATATTATTTAATAAATCTTTTTGTTTTATATCTAACTAGCATGAAAAATAAATTGCTAAATTTTTACAATTGGTATTAGAAATCTTAATAAAAATTCTGCTTTTAAATTTTATTTAAATAATATATTGGACACCTATTCATGATTTTCACAATGTATTCTCAGCCCTGTAATCTTCCATATATTGATAGAACTATAATTTATTTATAATAAGAACTTAATGAAAATGAACATTTACCATACATTTTTTTTTTCCAACACAATTCAGTAGTAATGGTCTGAATGTTATGTTAGATCAGTGTCTGCCAAACTTTTTTACTTCACAGCACACTGAAGCAGGGGAATTTGTTTCGCGGCACACCAAATAAAAATCCAAAAAAACATTTATTTTATTAATACGAATCAAAATATTAATATAAGTAACAATAGTAAAATATTATTATTTTGTCGAAACTAGTAAATAGGTAATATAAATAATAATTTTATTAATGAGAAGGATGCGATTGATTCTGAGAAATAATTATATCAAGACGTGGCTCTATATTAAATAAACATACACATAACTCCTCATTTACCATCAGTAATCGTTCCTGTTTTTTTTTTTTTTTGTTTCATTTCCATGAGAGCTGAGAACCTAATTCACAAAGATAACACAATCCAAACGGCAACAAGAATTGAATGGCTGCAGTAGCTAATCAAGGATATTGGCTCAAAGTGAAATCCAAAATGCTGACAATTCTAGCTCCGAATGTGAAGCTTTGTGCACTGGATCATTTCTCAAGTCTTAAATTTTCTTCTTCTGTTAATGTCAGATTTGTGTTGTGGTATTTTGCAATTATTATTATCACGTAAATTCGTAGATGGAATGAATTTTATAACTGAGAAACATCCTATATTAAATATTTTTTAATCTTTTGCGGCACACCTGGAATCTCTCGCGGTGCAGTGTACCGTGGCACACAGTTTGGCAGACACTGTGTTAGATACTGACCACTTTTATAATCTTTGACATAATAACTAATTTATATCTACTGCAATGATTATAAAGTGGAGTTTGTGGAAATATGTTTCAGTTTTGTATGATGAATGAGTAATCATTAATCTGAACAAAAAATAAGAAAAATATTAAATGTTTAAAAATCAAAACACAGAATAATTATTTGAATATGAATTGAATAAATAGCTCATTTTGAGATCTTTAGTCAATAATTTTTAAATGTGAATTTTAAATAAGAATGAATAAATTTTATGAAAAATTTTTATATAATATTAAAAATATATGAATTGTTAATTATATATTTTAGGTCAAAGCCCTTCACACATAAATCAAAGCTTAAATGAATTTAATTCTGCACCTTTGTCAATGTGGCATAATAATGAATTAAGTAAGTATATATTTTAAAATTTACATAATATTTATAAAACATCAATAAATTTTATAATTACTTTTATTCATAGTTCCCATCGTTATTCCAGAAACAATATATTATAGTAATGTAACAGAAGTGAACAATTTTTATGATTTGTTATCAGATATTCAATGGCTGTCTTTATTACTAAACATATATAAAATAATTGAAAGTGAAGTTTTATCTGATCTTCCACAGATAAATCAAAAAGATGGGTATGCAGTTTTCATTTTTTTTTAAATAAGATTTAAATATAAATTTATATTACTTAAAAATTATTTCAGTGATTATTGGAACCTGTTTCGATGTCTTTATAGTCTTGTGTGTACAAAAGGAGAATCATTTCCTATATTAATTTCTAAATGGTAAATATTATGAATAATTTATCTTTTATGGAGTAATGCAGGGCAAGAAAAATATCTGTCAAAATTTATTTATCATATATAGATAAAATAAAAAGCAGTATTGAAATAATCATATTTTACATGATTCAATAATTTATTATTTTATATTAAAAAATAACAGAATTTTGGTCCAATTTTTTATATATAAAATGCACTATTTGTCTGCTTCACATAGACTCCCCACACTGTTTATGCAAAATTTGGTACAGATGGGTCAGTCAGTTCCTATATCTGTAGGTAACATATGCTATCCCGCATCAAGATTACTCCAGGTATGGGATATTTTGGGATCACATCATAAATGTATATTTAAATCCTAGTTTTATTCAAATTTGGGTGATGTCATAGTCATAACAAATGATGTCATTGTGACATAATAATGGATGACATCACAAAAAGCAATTGATATGTGATGTCACAATGAAGTAACAATAAGTGCAGAGGTGGATTTAACGGGGCGTGCCCAGGGCTCTGACTTCTGGGGCCCACAAAACCCCAACTTTACACATTTTTCTAATGCAATTATAATAACGTACAAGCTTTCAATCAATAGTAAAACCTGATAGTATGTTTATATTTGCTTATTTTCATTAACAACCAAAGCCCAAATACAATGACAAACAATTATCGTATACTGAATACGAATACTACACTGGCAACACTGCAAAAAATATGTAGTAATCTACTTCACGTTTTGCTACTCAAAATATAAATAGTATATAATGTTTTATTCCTTGATTCTCTCTTTTTTTAAGGGGCCCAATATTTTCTTCTGCGCCCGGGGCCTCAACCGGTCTTAATCCGCCACTGAATAAGTGTCATGATTTCACATCATTTCAAAAATATCATCATCATAACTTAATATGCTGGTTAAATCAACATTTAAAATTTATCCCAAATGTAAAAAGCAAATGAATTCCAAATGCTGTAATAAATGAATTACAGTTGTAGAGATCTGGAGACAGGGCCTGCTGGAGGGTGTCATGTCACACTTGATCGTAATTTTTGCAGAGTTGACATCTTTGTGGTCAACATTGGGCCGGGTCAAGGTCACTGTACTCTACCACCCGAAGTTGGGCCCTCTGGAGAATATCGCTTCACACCCGATCGTAAGTTGACGGGGTTGACAATTATTATAGTCAACACGGGTGAAGGGGTTTCTTCTCCAGCCGGGTCCAAGACATTCCGCTCTCTGCCGAGCCCGAAAGAATAATAAACATGCGGTAGCTCAGACTGTACGGAGATTATGTTATTGTGCCGGTGCTTGGTAGGGTTGCCATGAAATATGTGACAGAGGTTGTGATGGCGACTTCCCGGGAAAAAGGGAGAAACGTGTTTATTTACTTTTGTCAAGAGGAGGAGGCTGAAAAACTGAGACAAAGAAGTCAGTTGGTTCCAGCCCAAGTTGGAAGACAGTCTCCTCTCCTTGTTGTCTCCAGTAAAAACTTAGTCAGTCTTCGAACATTAAGAAGGATTGCTGAGATATTCAGTTGTTCCTGTACATCCGATAAGCCGTTCTCCACAAACCAAGAAGAGATCCTCCTATCCAGTCCAACTGAACTGCAGTTGGATATAACGACTTGTTGACATCAAGGACTTATTCAGTGGACACTATTTTACATTCACCGTTTCTCTGCCACGGACTTTCGTCGTCCACTCGCAGAAATGACGAATAGCCGCATCGACCAGAAGGAGAGACTCTCAACAATTGAACTAAAGGCAGACGAAGCGATAACCGCCCACTCAAGGTATTGTCCTCCAACCCAAATTGTCGGGTTATGTATTGTAAAATACTCTCTCTCAATAAAAGATGATGTTTGTTCTCACAAACGTAGTCTCCGAATCCGTCTTTGTCTAACATCTCGCCACTCATCCTTATTCACACCACATGCCGCTGAAAATATCCGCCTGTCGAGAGCCGCTCATACCTATCTTGCGGGCTCAGCGGGCTTCACACAGTATATCAGTGTATCTAGGGTGAGGCACAGGTGAAAATTATGAGGGGGCATGAAAATGCAGTTACAATTTCACACACAAACTTAATTATATTTATCTTGACAATATTTCATGCTATAGAGTCAGTCTACAAAGACATAATAGTGTGTTTTTCTAATGGATAATACATATCAGGGGAAAGAGAAACCAATGCCAATTAAATTGATTAATTGATAAAACAATTATTAATGATTTTGCCTGGTTGAACACAAGAAAAATTAAACTACAGTTCATATTTATTATATTAAATAAAGTTCATTTTTATTATAAATTATTTTTGGTAGTTTTTGTTAACTATTGTTGCTTTGAAAAAACAAGTAGTTTTTTGTATGTTTCTCAGTGAATATGTATCTGATGTTATTACATTCTCAATTCCAAAGTATTACATATGTTTATGTATTAATGCACGTAGAGTGAAGATAAGAGAGGGTGCCATTTTCTAATGTTGCCTCAGGTGACAAAATATCTAGATTTGGCACTGCTGTATATGGTAAATCAATATATGATATAATAATAATTCTTAGTTTGAGTTCCCAGGTTTGCAAGTATTTTTTCAAATATGAAGTATCAAAAAATTGAAAATATGAACCTTAATTGAAATAAATAAATGCTAAGCATTCATAAACAGGCATTTCAAACTACATATGTGATTATACAACACAATATGACTGGGGTTTGTAGCAAAAACTTCATTGTGTACTACAAACTTGGAAAAATCAAAATGTTAGTTAAAAAGCAATAGTAGTGCACTCTGGTTTTACCAGCATATATATAAATAACTTGTATTCCTGGTTTATGCTTAAGGCAGTATTTCATCTGTATAAAATCTCTTCTACTTATCTGTTAATAATAATAATAATAATTAAAAATTCTTTAATGTGTTTATGGCAAATAATTTATTATAATAATTTGCTTGATTTTAAAGATTATATTTTCATTTCTTTAGGTAGATAAATCATTATTTAACCATAAATTATTGATTTTGTTGGCCTTTACTTAATTTTATTGTAGTTAAATTCCATTGCTGAGAAAGAAAGCTAGAAAGGATTGCTGAGAAAGGATGAATTATATGAATCAATGCTAAAAGCAGGGCTTTTAGCATTGATTCATATGTAGAGATGTCAGTAGTACAGTTGAAGAAATGTCTTCAACTGTACTACTGACACAGAAATGTTATAATGGCAGAATGAAATGACAGTTGTTCTTGGTTTAGTTCTACTTTATGAGCAATTTCAGCTCAAAATTAATTAGTAAAGTCAGAAATTATCTATACTTCTGTATGGTTCTTTGTCAACCTATTATCCATAAAGTTTATGAATTCACTTAAGACAAATTTAAAATTTATTTATTATTTAACAGGTTGCTTGATGACATGATGACATAAGAGTTGACACATAAACTGTATTAAGTAACTGAAATTTTTGAACAATGTAAAATACAATGGCTATTAAATAAAATCAAAGAATGGAAAAAATTTCACATATGAAATATGATTTAATGATGATGATAATCTATTTAATGGTTTTTGTAATGTAGACCTTTACTATTTGCATCTTTAAACAGATTAATTCTTTCCAGAAATTTTCGTCTTTTATCTTTTCATTATTTTAAATGATAGTAAATTAATATTCCATTTAAATATTTTCATTAAAACTAGAATTTTAATGAAAATAATAATGTACAAGCAATTCTCAAGTTATTTAGATTATTTCTCATATATAGATCTGTGCCTTATATAGTTTAATTTTAATTAAGTTGCCAGGCCTAAATCTGGCTTCCCACCTGAAAAAACTGGAGAGGTGGGACTCAGAATTGAATCTGGAATCCTCCAAGATGATAAGTGACTTCTTTACCACATGACTTATGTGCTTATTTTTTAATATAACTATTTTTAATGTTATAAGTCTTTGTGACATACTAGTACTCTAACATATACTCCAACATACATAGATTTGATTTATATAGGATTTTGCAGAATGATCCACCTATGTAAGTCAGGGACTGCCTATAAATCTGCACTTTTGCTGCATTTGAATTTTTTGACAAAACTTAATGTTAAAAATAATTTTTAGATATACTCTATGATCTTTTTTCCATATTTCAGATTCATTAATAAGTTTTACTATAAATTTTATATTTTGGAATGATTAAAGTTAGATTTAAAAAAAGGATAATTTTTGCATTGTTAGAACAAAACTAGAATTTTAAATTGGTATTGATAAATGTATTCATTTGTATTTTAATTCTAACTCAGTCAATAGGTTAACATCTTAATTTAATACATTTAACATTTTAAAAACCCTGCTAAATGAATTAGAATTATTCACTTGTTTTTCAAATCATATAAAGTTCAGTTTTACAAAAATAATGGATTTTTTTTTAATATCAAGTTTTCTATAGCTTATTTGTACATAAAATTTGATATTAAATATTTAATAGCCAGGTAGTATCTTCTCAGATGGAAAGTGACATATAAATTAAGAATACAATAATTAAAACAAAAATATTTTAATGAAATATTTCAAATATATATTTAAAACTTCATAAATTTGGTCATTTTACAAAAAATATTTTTTTTGTAATTTTTGTATTATCAGTTTTTATTTTCATATAAAATTTAGTTTTTAAAAACTTGCCCTGGATTGCTGTATAGTATAGTTATTTTTTTTATACAGAATAAATTTTATAAAAGTTTTTTTTTATTTAGATGATAAAAGATCAAATAATGTAATTTGAAAAATATAGTGCTAATTGAAGATTTACACGATATTTTATTGTTTTTTTTTTTTTTAATCATTGTATAATACTTAATTCAATTGTGTATAGGAAAATTGTTACTTGATTGTTTTTATTGGAAAAATTAATTTAATACCTGTATATATTTAATGATAATAAAATTGCATCATTCACATTATGCAAACCTAATATATATAAATTGTTATGTTTGCTGTCTGTCTCTGTTCCATACGGCTTCTACATTGTTTGACCTATTGGGACCAAATTTTGCAGAGTGACTTTCCATAACTCCACAGATAAAATAAGGTATCCTGGGTCAAGATACACATGTGTTGGCCATCTTGGGGTCTTAATTTAATATTTGTGTTTAAATCCTTTTGACAGATTGTTAGCATTGCAAGGTGTGATATCAGGATGGTTTCATGGTCTCACAAATATAACGAATCACAATGTAACAGTGACTGATGTGGCAATGGCATTTATGACATAATAATTACTGACATAAAAAGTTCGGGTATACAATATAATAATGAGGCTGATGAAAGAACAGCTCCAATACAGTTTTGTCACATGATCATCATAATGATAAATTCAGACTATTTATTACCAATTTTATTGTTGTTACTATTTCTATAGAAATACATTAACTTAAAAGTATCACTGTTCATAACTTAAAAGTCTTTTTACTGAAGAAAAATAATTTTTTTTATAAGGTAAACATTTTTACATTGCATTGCTTTTCATAACTGTCTTAATTCTTAAATTAAGTTCAGATTATTTATTTAAACTAAAACTTTTAATTAGCTAAATTAAAAATTATGGATGGATTGGAATTATACTGTAAATTATATCAAACAATAAGATGATGAAAGAATATTACTAGCATAGGATTAGAGTAGCATATTATGCTAGCCTAATTAACATATTAAACTTGATTGAAATTTTTAAAATTTGATTAATTGAATAGGTAATCCTGTAGATTTATTTAGTAGTAATCAGTAAATTATTAAAATAGTGACAATTCATTAATTGGTAAATTATAATCACTAAATAAAGTTTATATTTTACTTTTTAGATACCATATTTTTTATAATGCTAAGGTGTTTGTATTAATGGGTACAATTTCAATTACAGAAGTGAGAAAAAGTCAAATCATTACCACATTTACAATTCCTAAAAATGAAGCAAATAAAATTTGTGGTTGTATAAAATTACAGATTCAGTGGTATTAAAATTCCAGTTGAATGTAAAAAGCACTTTCAAGAATCAGATATTATTAGAATAGATAGATGACTGATGATAGATGTACTGTAAAGGATGAAGTGAAACAATTTCCTCAGAAGATATCTAAATTAAAAGATTAGGCTATACCAACAGTATTCCCAAATTTGCCAAAATGTAGTATTTTGCAGTTATGGTATTTTTACAACTCTCTACACAAGCTCATCAAACAGATTGGTGTACAGAGAAGAGAGACATGTTGAAGATGTTATCAAAGTCTGATTGTTCTTCTAAATAATTTTTCTGATCATGTATGAAAAATCAAGATGATATTTGAAATATTTAACATCAAAGTGAAAAGTGAGGAATGACAGGATACTGCTAAAGATTGCAGAGAGAGTTTTTTGTTGTATTGACTTAAATTCTGATTCACTTTGTTCTGAGATCAATAGTTATCATTAAGTACAATGGTTATATTAATTGCAAAACCTAAAAAGTTACTCCAATCAAGTTTTATTTTAAAATCTGTTAAAATAATGGAAATTGTCATGTTCAGAATCTGATTCTTTGAGTCCACAAACATTTAATGCTTTAATAAATACATATGAGGCATTTGTTCAATTCATTCCATATATGTGCACTAAATATCATCTAAATTATATTCTTGAAATTTTAAAGTGATATTTTAGAAGACAGATTTGATTACTATTATATATTGCTATTAAGAGTGCAAATTATTATATAATCTATATGAATTATTGAAAAATGAAACTTGAAATTTAAAGAAATTACATGTATAATGTTTTCATATCAACAAAAACAAGCTATAAACAAGTGAGTTCTGCTGCTTCTAATAACACAAGAAATCACAACAAGCACTTGAAGAGGGATAAATACACTTTTTATTATTAGATATATATAATATACACTACATATACTCTAATAATAAAATAATGTATTTATCCTGTTTAAAAAACAAGTTATTTTAAAAACTTGCTTTGTCAAGATATTTATAGTAAAAAATATAGATATTAGTCTTTTACAATATCTTAGAAATTGACTTTCTTTTGGAAATGTATCCTAAATAATTGATACCAATAATTATTTATATAGCATGTTTTATTGTTAGATAAGAAATAAAAATTTAAAATTGTATTATTTGTAAATATTGGTTAGAAGCTAATAAAAAAATTGAAATAAATGAAAATATATGACTTGAACTTAAAATGACCTTACAGAGATAATTAATGTTAACAAGTATATATGCTACAGTAGTAGTTGCTTTGTTTGTTTTATAAAAAAAAGTTCTTGACACTAAAGAAGATACTGTATATTTTTTAGTAAATACATCAGCTATATATATATTGTATACTGCATAAAATTGATTGCTCTGTTAAATTAAACATTTTAGTTCAAATTTGTATCCACTTTCAGAAGTGTGTGTGTGTGTGTGTGTGTGTGTAAGTGTGTGTGTGTAAGTGTGTGTGTGTGTGTGTAAGTGTGTGTGTGTGTAAGTGTAAAATAGACTAAAATTAATAGTTTGTGGAAAGACTTGTTTCGCCCCATCAGTTAGTATTCTGACAGTAATTCAAACTGGCATCATTGTTGAAAAAAAAATTCGAGTTATTAAAAATTAAAATGCATAATTACTCGGCACTAATATAGGAAATTGGAAAATTTATAATAATTAAGAATTTTTTAAAATAGCTTCTAGTATCGCCATCTATTTGACATCAAATTGGGCAGCCTACAAAAATTCTGGATAAATTTTAATTATCTAACGATTCTTACAAGGAATATATTCGTCGTAAAAATATGTTTTAGAATTTTCCCATTGAATTTCGAGAAAATTCTTTCTAAGATGCGTAATTATATAGTATTAGTGGTACCTCGCAATTCGACATTTGAGTTTCGCGGGTTGACGCATGCGCGTGCATGGAATTATGTGATGTCATTTGCTATTTTTCAGTTCTTTTTGGGCTATTTTGGTTTTGGCCCGTGTTGCTTGTGTTAATTTTCAATTCTACATTTTTTAGAAAGTAAAAAATTTGTAATTATTATTACTTTTTGAGTGAAATGTAAGGATGGGTTCAAAGAGAACTGATCAGAGGAATAATTCCGAAAAGAAGAACACTTGATTGAACCAAGAGACGAAGGTAGATAAAGTGCAGAAAGGTAGAATAATTAAAATGTAACTCGAGTATAGCATTCCTAGGACAACTGTGGCAACGCCAGAGAGAGAAGATTATGGGTGCTAGGGTGTCTGCTGGAAGACTTCATCCAAGGGCTAATAAATTGTGTGCTACGTATAAAATAGTGTATTTTGTAATTTAGCTTGTTAGACAATAGTAAAACACATACAATATATTATTTACTTTATTATATCTCTCTCACCTCACCCGTTAGGGGACTGGGATGGGGACCGATAACGAATTAATTTATTTTATATAGTCTTATATGGGAAATATTGACTCGAATTCGACAGTTTCTCAATTCGACATTACTTATGCGATGGATTAGTGTCGAATTGAGAGGCACCATTGTACTAATATCGAAACTTTGGAAGCTTTTGATTAAAATTATATCCGCTTATTTTTTAGTAATAATTTTAATAATACTAATTTTTTTATTTCTGAATATGCATTATTATTTTCAGTATTTATTAAAATATGTTGCGTAAAGGATTCCATTTGCTTTCAATATTGTTAATTTCAATATACAGTGAACACTCGCTAATCAATTATTATTAATCTGGAATGAAATATAAAATGCAGTAATCAACTGTATAGACTCTTCGACAAATCAAAAATGTAGGCGTAATTAAGAATACCTAAAAACTGAGGGAAATCCTAATTAAAGAATAGCAGCAGAAATCTTCCTACAAAACAGTGTCTTCCAATCTGTATTATTACGTTCAAAAATAAATACTTTCCGAATCTACTATCGATGTATAAATGTATTGTCGTCTTATAGATTTTATATAAAGGCTCTATAATGATATTTTTCTATTTTCATCTATAATTAATTCATTAAATTTTCCATTTATTTGTGTTAAGATTTTTGGGGTTATCTGTTTCTTATGGGGATATATTTAATCAGATAAATCTTCCCTCGATTGGATTAGCGAATGTTTACTGTATTCATATAATCTTTATCGCATTCATCATAAAGAGACAAATATTTCTTTATATCTTTACTGAATCGTTTTGTTTAAAACCGCCATTTTTTAAAATAAATAACATTAACTTCTCTATCGCAAACGATTATTGGTTATTGGTGGCTGTACCAGAGTAGAGGTTTAAAGAGTAGTAGCACTCAGTAGTTGTTAGATAAGAAATAAAAATTTAAAATTGTATTATTTGTAAATATTGGTTAGAAGCTGATAAAAAAATTGAAATATATGAAAATATATGACTTGAACTTAAAATGACCTTACAGAGATAATTAATGTTAACAAGTATATATGCTACAGTAGTAGTTGCTTGGTTTGTTTTATAAAAAAAAGTTCTTGACACTAAAGAAGATACTGTATATTTTTTAGTAAATACATCAGCTATATATATATATATTGTATACTGCATAAAATTGATTGCTCTGTTAAATTAAACATTTTAGTTCAAATTTGTATCCACTTTCAGAAGTGTGTGTGTGTG
>AYEL01073130.1:0-71040 GCA_000484575.1 Olivierus martensii | reverse complement strand
TTTTTTAAACATTTTATCACGGATGTAACTTTATTATAATAATAAGTTTTAAAAGATACTTAGTGTTGCTATTCTCCTATTAAATTATAGATTAGACTATTTACAATTTTATATTTTTTATAGTTTTAATATTTTTTAGCAATTATTAATAGAAGCTTTCTATTTCCGAAAAATTTCAGTCAACACTATAATTACAGGAATATATATAATTTAATTCTGTTTCTGGAAAGAATTTATTAATTTTTTTATAAGTTTTATTTAAAGAAATAAATAAATTTTCATTAAATTATTCTCATTAATATATAGAAATCATAAAAGCTCTTACTGATCTTTGAGATTGAGGGTAGAACAAGCACAAATAAAATTTTAAAAGAAACAATTTTGTTCTAGATGCTTTAAATTTTTAGAATAGTATTTAAGTAGTTAAAATTTATAGATGATTTACAAATAAACATATTTAAAATTTTTTTTGACTTGATCGGAAATGATGTCACAAAACAATCGCACCTTATATCTTTTAAACAGAACCTCGAATCAAAAAACGCCACTAGACCCAAAAACTATACATTACAGAATTCGCTTGCGCCCAGCTAACGGAAAAGTACCAAATATTATTTAAATATTTGGAAATATTTAATGAGAAAGTTTGAATGATATATTAAAAATGCAATTTCATTTAAACCTTCAATAAACTTCTAGTTTTGCTGTTTTCATTCTTATGTTATATAAATAATGTATACCTGTGCATTATGAGCAAACAGTACAATTAATGATTAGAAAGAATTGTGAGTTGTAATTGAAAGATTGATAGAAAGAAACATTTTTCATCATTTTTTATTACAATTGTTTTGCCTCTTCAATTATAGCAATTTCTGAAAATGTAAGGCTATGATCGTATTGAATTTAACGTCGATTCTGCCTGTAACAAATTTTTTATACGCTTATAAAACTTTTTCTTCCATAAAAATTACGGGAAAATCGTTTAAATTAATCCAAAAATTTCCTATTAATATATTAAATGATAATGATCTAATAACAGTAGCCAGAGTAGCTCTGACTCCATGATAAAATGGCGACTGCTGAGGAGAACTGGTGTTAAGCTCTGCCTATTCTGAGAGAGCACAACATCAAAGGCGGCTTGGCGAGTGCTACTACTCATTAAGACTCTACTCTGGCTGTACTGTAGAATCTCTAGTACAAAAAATTGACTACTGTTCGATACTTTGCGCTGTTTCTACCGAGCTTAGCTGAAATTCAGTTTTTCTTTTATAAATTGCCGAAAAAGTAGGTTTGATGCCTGATTATGTTCAGTGATTATTAAAACTGCATTTTCTGAAAATTTATCTAAAACTATTTAATCGAGACGATCTGAAGGAAATCACTTCATTGATAAACAATCGAATTAGTTTTTTACAATATACATTCAGCCCTCGATTTACACGGTAGATACGTTCCTGGAAAATTCGTGCAAACCGAAACCGTGTAAAACGAGACTCAGAATTCATACAAAATAGAAGGATATGTTCAGTTGAACTGTAAACCGTGTAAATCGATCTACAGAAGATAAAGAAAAGTCAAGGATATGTTCTTTATAACCGTGTAAAATGAGATAAGATTAAAGGAAAAAAGGGGGGATTGGTTCATTAATTTTTAGAGATAATTTAATGCTTTTATTTTAGAAAATTAAAACAAAAAATGAGATAAGATTAAAGGAAAAAAGGGGGGATTGGTTCATTAATTTTTAGAGATAATGTTTGTTTTAATTTTCTAAAATAAAAGCATTAACATTATTTAATACCGAATACATTACAAAAAAAAATTAACAATATTCCGTACAAATAAGCGAGCTGCAAGCCTGAGTTGAGTTTAGTTTAACTGTGAGACTTGGACAGTAAAAGTTAATAGTGAGCGATAAATTGTGAAAGCGAAAGTGGACTAAAAAGAATGTGAGTTATTCTGAATTAAAGACAGATTAGAATTGTATAAGATAATTATCGGACATTGGAATATTTAGTTATAGTGAAACAAGATTATTTTGTTTTGTGTGAATAAATTGTACTATACAGATTATTTTGTTTTGTGTGTAAATAAATTGGACTATATGAAATATAGAGAAATATAACTGTATTCACTCTTTATTAATCTCTACAAACTCGTAAACCCACAAAACATATTAATCTCTACAAACTCGTAAACCCACAAAACGTGACAATATGATAGTGTGTAAATAAATTGGACTATACAAAATATAGCTGTATTCACTCTTTACAATTGGACTATACGAAATATAGCTGTATTCACTTTTTATTACTATGTATCCATCTATGAGACTATATGAAATATAACTGTATTCACTCTTTATTAATCTCTACAAACTCGTAAACCCACAAAACACTTTATTACTCTTAATTTATAAATAGCATAATGCAAAACAATCAAAATAAAACGATACTCTTTTAATTTATAAATGGCATAATGCAAAACTATCAAAATAAGAAACTCTTTTAATTTATAAATGGCATAATGCAAAACAATCAAACTAAAACAAAATCTCTACGAACTCGTAAACCCACAAAATGTGACAATATGTTACTCTTTTAATTTATAATGCAAAACAATCAAAATAAAACCCAAATTTTTTTTTGTTTTCATTTAAAAACCGTGTAAAAGCGAAACCGTGCAAATCAAGGGCTAGGTGTATTTAACACAATATATAAATTCTAATTGGATCTTCTATTATACAGCATAATTTATTTAAAATACTGAAATCATTTAAAAATTAAAAATACATAATATAAATTTCTAAATTCTTAAATTTTTTTATTTCTTAAAATATATACATTGTATGTAAATAACGTAAATCACTATATTAGTTATTTCTCGATGAAAATACAGAATGATATTCGTTCAATAGTTTAAATAAATTATAAAAAAAAATATCAGACTCATATTATTTTAAAGTTCATTTTAATGTTTATTCCTAATTCCAAAATTCTAGCAGATTAATCAAATCAAAGCCTCGTTAAGTTTCAAAAAATCAGATTGATAAAACATGCATAGCCATTCTAATTTAGTCTCATCAAGTCATCTGAAGGAATCTTAAGCAGGAACCAATTTAGATGACCCGTGATCCATCAATAAGCTGAATTTCAAGAAAGTAGATGAAATAAGTTCAGATTTTCGGAAAATGAAAGACATTACTATTTGTAGAATCACATATTCAAGTCTTTTGCAATACTTTTAATGGCATATTGTCATTCCATATCTTCGCTTTTAATTATCCAAGATATATTAAGAGATTTCGGAAAGTTACATGCAATTTTCTATCAGTTTGACATAAATTTTAACAGGGAAAAAATTTAACACAAATGCATTAAATCGTTTTTTTTTATAAATTATGCACATGTAGGCCTACTCCTTAGTCCCTAAACATACTGTAGTAAATATAGTAATAACTAATACTATACTGTGCATATTTGATTTAGTGTTTGATTTCAATGTCACGAAATGTGTTATAAGTCAGTAATATTTTAAATTTTGCAGAATCTATATAGTTAAAATACAGGAAAAGAATCACTTTGAATGCCATTGTATTAATATACAGATAACTCTGAAGATAAACAAAAATAGTAGGTCTATTCAGTAATGGTAGTTTTATCTTATCCATATTCCACTTCTTGCAAAACAATAATTATGTTTTATTCTTCATCTAGGAAAAGATCTCAAAAATTCCTTTTTCATAGTACATTTATTTTTATTATTTCTTTCCAATAATTTAAAAGGAAATCATCTAAACACCATTTGATTTTCATCTTTTTTAAATTTTCGCCATTCTGAAGTTGTTTTCAATTCTTTGTTTGCAATAAGAATGATTTCATTATGGACTTTGTGATGATCAGTTTTATAACGGATTTGAAACACCACCGTTCCAATCAATATTTGCCACCTTCACGATTATTAGAATTATTTTATTATAAAAAAAATCCATATTTTTATTTTGCAACTTAAACAGGTCTAAGGAGCACGAATTCAAACACCCGGCTTTTATTATAAATTTCTCCGTTATTTACATTTCATATTACTTGAAAAACAAACCAAAAATATTGTACTTCATATATAGAAAACAAAATATTAATTATAGTACATATCACTAAACTAATAGTCGTTTTCTGTAAAGTAAATAATGGAGCGTGACGATGATTTAACAAGTCTATAAGTCGAGCTAAGTTGGATGATAGGCGCGATTATTTTTGTACCAAAATCCAGTTAAATGTTGCACAATCCTTACCACTAAATCTTACAAAAAATATACGTATATAATACTTTGTTAGAAATCATCTTGATATAAAGTCTTGTTTAAATACGCGCGAATTTTTGTAGTATAAATATGATATGGTTTTACACTTGTGCAAATTGTGCTCTACAAAAAAGATAGAAATTTTGGCAATAACTCCTACTGTGTCCACTAAATCTATACATTCGTCTGAATGACACTTGCGACACGATATACAGTATTCTCGAGTTATGAGCACCATCGATATTAGCCAGCAATAGTATGCGTGGACAAAACTAAATATTAAAAACTATACAGTAAGATGGTAACTGTAAGTCTTCGTTAAGTATATCTGGTATCAAATTTTGTAGAGTCACTAGCTAAAATCTATAGTTTCGTATCTTCGTCTACTTCGTTAGATACTTCGAGAATAACTTCTCGATTGACAGCTTCATTTTTACTACAGTTTTCATCGTCTATCCTCTGGTTTTGGGTACGAGATCTTAAAGAATGTTCATTTTCTTTGATGTTGCTGTCATAGTCCAAATTAGTGGGACTTTCTTTATCTTCAGTTTCACGAATGGATTCCATTCGTTCAAGTTTAGCTTTGTTGTGCCTGGAAAAAATTTCAAAAATGGCAGGAGACTTTTTTTGATTTTTGCCAAGATTACCAAGAAATGTGTGAGTCGGTGAAGAGTAAAGAATGTAATCTTTGTTTAAGACCCAAGAAGGAAATTCTTGTTGCCTTCTAACACATTTTCCATCGGAACAATCTTCATTTCGTTTCCATGGTAATGTCATAGCATCTGGAATAGGTGACGAGCTTCTCGAATCAGCTGTAAAAAGACACGGAATATCATTATTTAAAAGCATATAAGCACGATTCTAAAATACACTCGCAACTTACATTTTTCTTCCTGATTTTCGAAGTCTTTCTTTTCTGGAACAGAAAATATTATTCCATCATCGAGTGACGAATTGGATTCCATTCGTTTCATAGCTTTAAATGTAGTCCAAGGTGAAGAATCATTCAACACTTCCTCACTTCGATAACCTGAAAGTGGTAGAGAGAGTCTTCCTTTCTCTTTGGAAAAAGGAGAAAAAGTTAAATATATTCGCATATAATATTTTTCATCATTATATTTAAAATGTATACATTAGAGTTTATTGGTTCAAATATAATTAATTTTTCAATTTGCAGAATGACTGTTTATGCTAAAATTGTTATATTTAGAAGTATCTATTTTATGCTTTTTGAATATATTTAAACTGAAAGTAGTAATAGAATTAAGATATTTGAACGATTATGGAATTTTTAGGAACAATTGAGAATTCGGATTTATAAATTAATATAAATTGCAGCTCAATAATTATACATAAAATAGTTATAACTGAATTTGATATTTTAACTTATTTACATAAAAAGTAATACTAATCTGCTTGTATAAGAAATTAAAGATAGGTCTAAGATTCTTGATACTATTTAAAGAATAAAACTCTATATGTTACGAATACAGTATTGTATTTGCATGATTACTGTATAATAGCATTCATTATTAATAATCTCTTTTTGATTGTTCTAATAATTATTTCAAAGCATTAAATGCAAGAAATTCTAGTTTTTTTTATCTGGTCTCTTTTGTAGATTTCTTATAAAAATTTGTTTAAAAGTACAATATTTGAAATTTTACAAATTGTAAGTTTATTTAAATCATTTCAGAACTTCAATGTTTTTTTACAGAGTAAGTTTTTAGTTGAAATAAGTCTTATATATAATATACCTATAATACTCTTATTTAAAGAGTATTATAAGCAAAAAAAGGAGATAAATAATCGAAAAAGAAAATAAAACACAATTTTTAATTTGATAGAAGTGTCATTCTTAGAATGTCGAAATTATTTTAATAACGAATGAATTTTATTAAGAAAGTCTAGTATAAACTGTAGGCTATATTTTTCTGAAAAAATTCATTAAAATATTTTTGGTGTAATTCCAATTTTTAACAAGTGACCTTTTCAAAGATATTTAATAGCGTCATAATCGTTAAGATACAATATTTATGAAGTGTTCCTGCTGAAGACTACAGTTATATTTAAGAACTATAAAATATTTGGGAAAATTTTTCATGTTTTTAGCTTACTTTCCAAAGGAAAAAGAGGCTTATGAGAACATCTTGCTCTCTCGTCCACTTTTGAGCAAATTAGCATATTTTGATGAAAATTCTGTGGTGATAGTCTGCCTTTAAAAATCCCTCGATCTGCATCAATTATCCTCTAGTTGCAACCATTTAAAAATAGTAGATATTCAAATTACTGAGATATTCTCTTAATATATCCTAAGATATTCATTTGATGTTTATAAAATTTAACCTGATGATCATAACCACAATGATTTATCAATTAACTTTTTATCTGTGACTATTTAAAAATGATGGGCGTATTAGGAAGAAATCTTTGATCTCTGAATTTTTATAAAATTTAACAGTTGTCAGACAGAATCAATTTTTAAGTAGCATTAATTAGCTATGTAGAATTATCCGTTTAAAAATGGCAAGCATTCAATCTTTGAGATAAAGACGAGAAAGTGATTAATGATGAGACTACCATATAGTTCAGTGGTTCTCAACCTTTTTTCTGTTGAGGAACACTTTTTAATATTTTAAAGTTTGGCGGCACACCTAAATATTTTAAATAATTTAGATTTAACAACGAAATTTTATTGACAGATTAATATATTTATTTATTTTATTACATTCAACGGGCGGGCCAAGCAATGTTACCATTACGAGAAATTAGGCGACCAGGGAACTTTACCCTTAAAAATTGCATCACAATTTTGCTATGTGGGCAGTTGCCCCATCTTGCTGGAACCACATTCGGTTGCGATTTAGGCGTCTTTGTCTAAGTTCGGGTAGCAGGAAATTTTCCAGCATTGACAGGTAACGCTCTGCAGTCACCGTAACAGTTTGCCCTCCATTATCCTCAAAGAAGTATGGCCCAATTACACACTTTTTGGTAACCACACCACACTGTCACTTTCGCACTGTGAAGGCGACGTTCAAGCTGATCATGGCGAGAAATGGACACCACTTGGATGATGCCATCTTCACAACCTAAGACTTTGTTTTCAAGGTTTGTGTTACTGTCTGTTAAATGGCACATGTACCCCAATATGTTGCATAAATAAACATGTTTAAAGGTTTTGTATTAAGTGCGTTATTTTTAATTAAAAACCATCAGATCTTTTTGCCGGACCCTGTATATATATATATATATATACTGTATATTTAGATTCAGAAAGTAGGCGATTAATTCTTTTCGAACCTCTAGAAATAGTATTTATAGTAAATACAATAATTAATAAAAAATAGTAATTACAATAATTAAATAATCTGAAAGTTTTAAATTAAGAGTACTAATTTTCAAGCAATTAACTAGTTTACCATGTTTATAACTTTTTACAGAATCATCAAATTCAAATGCAGGATTTATTCCATATGAAGGATATTGATTATATTCTTTTGGACGTGGCGATCTTGGTTTCTTCTTTTTCTTGTTATTCTCCGATACAAAATACCTCATAGGCATCTTGAATCCTAACTGATGGCGGAATTTAGTATCTGGATTAATTTCTTCCACGTCGCTTCGACTGTATCTTCTCCTCTTCAAAGGAAATTTTTAATTTTATAAAAAAATTATTTTAAACTGATTACAGTCGACTTAAAATAACTTACCGTAACTCTGGGAGGTTGAAACATGGCATCTGATAAAATATGATGAAGTTCGGCATCTGCCAAATGCTTATTGGAAGGAGAATAATGTAATTCTCCAAGATCTATATTGACGAAGTTAGTATTGTAAGGCATGGAATAGTTGTTATAGGGAGAATATTCGTCTGTATAGGAATAATCGTCTAATCTATATTTATAAATTAAATGAGATTAAAAACAATTTTTAGCTTCCAATCAACATTAATGATAATATATACAAACTCTTTGTTGACGTTTTTCTCGTAGCATTTGAGAATCATGGCTAAAGATGGATTGGAGTTACTCATGGCAAGATTGGCAGTGCTTCCGTTTTGCTGTGCCATATTCATAGCATCTGCTAAATTTAATTTTGAGTAAGTCTCGAATATTTTAGGTTCAGCAATTTTATGATCTCTCGTTAATAATGGTCTGATAAATCTGTTGTTATAATAGCGAAATCTGTGATAAAAAAAATTTATTCTGAAATTATATATTTTTATTTATTATCTATTTATTTTTGATTAGTTATTATCTGATAAATTCATTTACTAAACATATGTAAGAGATATTTAGTCAATTTTCGTGTTTCAATGCTGTACATATAAATAAGAATACAATACTATCTACTGTTTATTATTATATGAAATTTATGACTTAACTTTTGAATTGTATCCAGATATGGGAAATATAAATTTGACAAAATTCAATTAATATAATATCATTGTAAATCATGATCTATCAAAAATTATATGTAATGCTGACATACTTTACTAATACAGCATATATTTTTTAAAGAGATATACTTGGTTATTATACTATATTATTATTATATTTAAGCTATAACTAGAACTGGATTAAGACCCTTTAGGTCCCATACGCACAAGATTTTTAATATATAAAATTGTTCAATAATTTTAACTTGCTTTTAAGACCTCTAGGTAAGTGCTTATTGTCTCTAGTGGATAACCCTGCCTTGACTATAACTAACTCTGGAAAGAACTATTTATCTATTTTCCGTACATGTCAATTATTTCTAAAGATTGGTAATTTTTTTAGATCATATCTTTAATCAGTTCAAAAATATTTAATATACTCAGAAAGACAGGAAACAGCGTAATTATTCTAAAAGCCCCATTTCAAAAAGAAAATTACAAATCTGATATGATATTAACTTATTGAAATGAGGATTAATGGATAAGTAAATAGCCTCACAAAACTTATATTAATTTTCTTCGAGATAAAAAAAAAAATCCAAATTCTTGTTTATTGAACAAATTAGAATAACAATTTGTTTTTTTTTCTTGTTATGAAAATACATCAAACTCCTGATTAATTATTGTTTCAAATTTCTATTTCGAAGATGCAGATGCTACTTAAAGATATATTTCAAATTACACCTAGCCCTCGATTTGCACGGCACTCAATTTACACGGATTCGCTTTTACACGGTTTTTAAATGAAAACAAAAAAATTTTTTTAGAGTTTTATTTTGATTGTTTTGCATTATGCCATTTATAAATTAAAAGAGTATCATATTATCACGTTTTGTGGTTTTACGAGTTCGTAGAGATTAATAGAGAGTGAATACAGCTAGATTTCGTATAGTCCAATTTATTTACACACAGAACAAAAAAAATCTAGTTTCAAACTAAATTCAATACAAAATCCGATAATTATCTCATACAACACTAATCATATAGTCCAATTTATTCACACAAAACAAAATAATCTTGTTTCATATAAGCTACATTTCGTATAGTCCAATTTATTCACACAATGCAAAACAATCTTGCTTCACTATAACTAAATCGATAGTCCAATTTATTCACACAAAACAAAATAATGTTGTTTCACTATAACTAAATTCACAATCCGATAATTATCTCATACAACACTAATCTATGTCTTTAAACAGAATAACTCAGTTCTTCTTAGTCCACTTTTGCTTTCACAATTTATCACTCAATAATTCACAGTTCTTAGTCCACTTTCGCTTTCACAATTTATCGCTCTCTTAATTATCTCATACAACACTAATCTGTGTCTTTTATTCAGAATAACTCGCATTCTTCCTAGTCCACTCGCAGTTCAACTAAACTCAACTCACGCTTGCAGCTCGCCTATTTATGCTTGAATGCTTTTATTGTTTTTATTTGTACTTTCGCTTTCACAATTTATTGCTCACTATTAACTTTTACTATCCAAGTCTCACACAATTTATCGCTCACTATTAACTTTTACTGTCCAAGTCTCGCAGGGTCCACTTTTGCTTTCACAATTACTATTAATTTTTACTGTCCAAGTCTTGCAGTTTATTAACTCAACTCAGGCTTGCAGCTCGCCTATTTATGTTTGAATGCTTTTACTGTTTTTATTTGTACGGAATATTGTTATTTTATTTTTTCGTACAGTATACGGTGTTAATTAATGTTTATTTTTAAATTTTCAAAAATAAAATTGAAAAAGTATAAGCATTAAATTGTCTCTAAAAATTAATGAACCCAATCCCCTTAAGCATTAAATTGTCTCTAAAAATTAATGAACCAATCCCCTTTTATGTTTTCATTTTCAAAAATAAATTGAAAAAGTATAAGCATTATATTGTGTCTAAAAATTAATGAACCAATCCCCTTTTTTCCTTTAATCTTTATCTCATTTTACACGGTTATAAAGAACATATCCTCGACTTTTCATTATCTTCTATAGAATGAACCAATCCCCTTTTTTTCCTTTAATCCTTATCTCATTTTATGCAAAAGAACATATCCTCAACTTTTCATATCTTTAGATCGATTTACACGGTTAACATATCCTCGACTTTTCATTATCTTCTTTAGATCGATTTACATGGTTTACAGTTTAATTGAATCTTTTCATTATCTTCTTTAGATCGATTTACATGGTTTACAGTTTAATCATTATCTTCTTTAGATCGATTGGCATAAAGAACATATTCTCGACTTTTCATTAATTTCTTTAGATTGATTTACATGTCACTTAAATTGAACATATCCTTCTATTTTGTATGAATTCTGTGTCTCATTTTACGATTGAACATATCCTTCTATTTTGTATGAATTCTGCATCTTGTTTTACAGGTTTCGGTTTGCACATGAACATATCCTTCTATTTTGTATGAATTCTGCGTCTTGTTTTACACGAAAGATATCCTTCTATTTTGTATGAATTCTGCGTCTCGTTTTACACGGTTTCGGTTCGCACGATTTTTCCAGGAACGTATCTACCGTGTAAATCGAGGGCTGAGTGTATTTAGAAAACTGTAAACGTTATCTTCAAATTCATCGATTCTGACTATAAAATATTTAAATTAATATTTAAATATGAAAATTTCTCTGAAGTTTGTTGGATATTAAATGAAAAATTGCTTCACGTTTTTAAAGATACTTTAAAAACAAAATCATTCATATAGAAAATAATTTATCGTAATCTGTATAGATAAAATATATATCACATAAAACGTTGTTTGACATATTAAGATTCTTAAATCAGAAATATAAATTTAAGAAAAATTCTATATAAAATTTTCGGTTGTATAGCTTAACAGTTATAATTGATTTTTCGTTTTAATATTAAATGATATTTTATATAGTGATATTAATATTTATTAGTTTATAATAGGATATGCCGATAATTGAAATTAAGTTTGTAATTCCTGAAATAATTTTTTTTAGAATTTGAACAGTCAGAAAAAACATTCTCATAGAATATTTCTATAAATTTTTAATTTTGATTATTGCAACAATTTAATAATTATATTTAGGTTTGTAAGTACTGTAGTGTATAAATTGGAAAAGTTATAGCTTTCATCTTTTGTTATGTGTTACATAAATATAAAAGTATCAAATGACTTCCAATGCCAATTCATTGAATATATTTGAAATTTCCCGCTCAGTATCATTATCAGAATTTTCTGCTGCTTTTTAGTGCGTATAAATTTTAATCAACCTCATATTATAATATTGTATTCATTCGCATTTTATTAGTATTTATATAGCCAATTTATAAAATAATTTTAAATATGTGGTACATCAATCTGTTTGAATTAATATATTTGGAAAAAAAAATTTTTTTAATCTAACATTTTGAATAATTTATGAACATTTCTTTCTGTGAAAATAAAATTGAATCAAAAAGTAAAACTGAACTCTAATTAAATTAAATGAATGAATTTTGTGTCAATTTTTCAAAAATTGAATAGGATTTCACATAACGTAAATATTTAAAAGTGAGATTTAATTATGAATTTTTTCTGACTAATTTTCTTATAAAATTTCATCGCTATCAAGATCCTCAGGGAAGAAGTTTTGTAGCTTAAAACATTTCTGTCATACTTAGCTATAAACTTAGTAGGTCTTAAAAAATTGCATCACGTAATTTTTGTGCTGTTTTCTCAAAAGCTATTGTCATTTATCCTTCAATAGAGTGAACATGAATAGTAAAAAATATATGTATCAAGCATGTAATACCACAACTTATTATTATGTTTTATTTTTGATGCATTGAAATAATAAAATTGTAATATTTGTATACTAGCAATGATACGGAAATGAGTAGATTTGTTTATTAACTGTTTTCGCAACAGGTTGTTGCAATATAATTATACAAACATTGCCCAATGTTTAGTTTTAAAATTAAAGAGTCTATTAAGTGAAAGTTCTGTTATTTCCTCCTAGTATATAACAAAAAAATGTAAGCGATATAATTTTTTGAGCACTATTGTATATTTTTAATTTGTTTATAGGATATCTGGAGAGAAATAAACGGAAACAGATAAAATTGATAATACTAACTTATCTCTTATTTTGTGATTTCCCATGAAATGTCCAGTAAGATCTTCTATTCCAGCCATTAAGTGATCAATTAACTATAACAGAACAAAATTAATAAAATATAATGAAATTGAATATGATATAAATTTTTACATTATGTTTTTAGATTATTTACTCTTATATGAATTCTTTCATTCATAGATGGTCTAGTTTTTTGACTCCTCGAAACATTTAGGGCTTTAACTAGTAAACCAATCGTCATTCCCTGCAGAAGAAGAAATAATGATCATTAGCTTTTTGACAATTTTATGGAATTATGGACAATTATCGTATGAAGTTTACTTACTTGGACGAATACTGTAAAATAAATTACAGCAATAACTGTAGTGACCATCATATTCTTGGTTGGAATTACATCTTCTGATATAATTAAGACTAAAGCAAAGGCAACTGCACCTCGAAGACCACCATAAGCCATTATAAATTGTTCTACTTTGTCAATTTTGTGAAGTCGAAATTTGTTGGCTATACCCGTGAAAATAATAACACCTAAAAACAGATTCCATAATAAACAGATGTTTTAATCAAATTTTTAAATCGTGCATAATTAATACTTACCTAGGCCCCTATAAATGGAACAGAAAATAATGGTGAAGATTACAAACCAAGTGTTCCATTCATGCCTTTCGTTAACTGTGGAAGCTCCAAGAAATAAAAAAATGATAGTTTCTGCAGAACTAGCTAACATCTTCATTCCATACTTGGCAGTCACGTGGGATTTATACGATATATTTTCTTCTACATAATTTTTCATGGTCATTCCGCAGAAAGTCAGACTGTTAAATACATAACTTTATGAATAATATTTTCAGATTCAAATAGATAACATATCTTTGCGCATTATCCTTTAAAAGTAGTTATAACAAGTAAAATATAAAACTTAGCACTTACGCTAATATTCCAGAAAGCCGGAAGAGTTCAGCACTGAGATATGATAGATAAGCCAGAACAAATATGAACAAGGGTTCTATAATGCGAACATGGTGCGTGAAACGTGAAATGAAAGCAGCTAAAATTCCCCATATAACTCCGACAAATGTTCCTCCTAGAGCTACAACAAAAAATGATGCTACTCCAGCCACGTAATCAATGGGCAGAATATTTTCTGTTCCTATATCTGCATATCCTTCACACATATGATAAAGCACCTTTAAATAAAAATTATATCTTAAATTTTTTATTGCTTTATTTAAAAAATACAGTACAGTATTAAATATTAGTTTAATACAATGTGCAATATTTTAAAATATAAATTTTCATTTATGTTGACTCATTAGAATAAATTTTTTAATATTCAAGCTTCGAATTATTCCTCGGATTTAGATCAATGCAAAAATATGAGGCCAAATTAATATTTAATAATTATTTCAAATATAATTTTCTGTTATGAGTTTAAATATGAAACAATTCAAAACAAAATTTTCTGTATTAATTAATGAAAACATTAAATACGTCATCAAAGCTATTTCGTATTCAATAACTATTACATCATGTTTTTGCTGATTGATCGATATGTAAATTATTCATTTTTCCACATTCATGGATCATCCGAAGTATAATAAAATATATCGTAATAATATGTTTACTTTTATTTTTCTTAGAATCACTTTAAATGCAGAATATGAATGTACGCGTTAAAATTAATCATGTCTCTGATATTTATCAAAATATTGAATTGTCTAAATATTATAAAATCAATCAAATTACTTTATATTGCTGTGAATTATTTTTAATAAATATATAATGAATATTTTAATAAACATTTATAAATTAATTCTTCTGATAGAAGAAATCAGAATCAGAACCACGGTCAGAAGAATTAATTTATAAATGTTTTCTGAATAAATGATTAAATAGTTCATGATAACGATAAATTCTTATTAAATGGAAGTGTAAAATGGCATTATATAATGCAATTATATATCATAAAAATGTTTACATTACCTAATTTACAATGGAATAAATTTGTATGATACAGCAATGCTGTCAAGTTAATGCCTTAAGAGAGAATAGCATCTAGTTTATCGTTGATATTTTAATGAGATATTTACAATTTTTTCATGTTTTATGATTTAATTTTATATTTTGTATGCCTAATTAAATCACTTTTAAATTTTTATATTTGTCAATAGCAATTCATGTTTGAAAGGCCGGATTCTTTATTTTAAATTATTGAAGGTCTCAAGAATAAATTATTTGGAAAAGTGACTTGCACCAGTGGATCCAGATACTTGCCGTAATATTGTAATTATTTTTAAGTTAATTTTATTGGCAAGAAGTACTGAAGTATATCAGATCCAACGATTTCTTAATTGTGAGTGATATGCCATATTTGAAATAATGTAACGTTAGCAATACTTAAAATCTGTATATCATTCTGATCGTATTTATGTAGCAGCATTCAACCACATCATTCATATTTACAAATTTAAAAAATAGTTTTGTGAGAATAAAAAATTTAAAATAACTATCTGATGTTGATTAAGAAAATAAAGTTTTCCATAGATAATACAAAAACGAATAAAAATACGGTAAATATAGAAAATGAATCCTTTAATTATCTATAAAATTCGAATATTCTATAATTTTATTTCTATTAGGTATTTACTTAAACTGATATCCAACAAACAGTTAATTTTCGTGATTTTTCTAAAACAATCTTGCAGTAGTGGCAACTATATATTATCAGTTCTTGAAATTAAATAAATAAAAAACATTGTACAAAACTAAAATTCTTTTTCTTATTATGTGAAGGATCCGAACATGGTCTAATGAACCCATCCTTCATCTAATCCCACCACTGATATGGTCAGCATCTATTACTTAATTTTGTTTTAATTTAAACAGTGAGAATATTCCAAAATCTTATTGTGTTTTGAAATAATCTCACTGCTTAAAACGGCATAAAAATCAATAATAAAAATTTTTTTTGGTTGGGAGGAAGATCCATCGATCCCCTTCTTTCTCAAATATGAGCAACGCTATCAGGGGTCGGCAGTTTGTCCTAATATGACCCACTTCTCAGTATCTTTTTATACGAATAATAGCGCAAACTTTTAAAAAATTTCATAGTTTTTTCTTCTAATTTGACACAAATATGATCAGCTTGTAAAATTAATTATTATTAACAGATGGTAATTTAAAATTAAATAATTTTTCTATAATTTAAAAAAAATTGTTTGCTTTAAAATATTATTTATTTATTTATTTTATTCCAAAACTGCTAATTGTGACTGTTACAGCAAGAAGAGAAAGCCCATTCCCAATAACCCGAAAAAAATAATAATAATAAAATAAAAATTCTATAATTTAAAAAATAATAATAAAATAAAAAAGTAATAAAAGTTACAAATAAAAACATAAAAGATAAAGATTACATAACTTTTAAAAATCACAATAAACAAAATGATTCATATATAATATAATTGGTGAAATTAAAGAATGTATCCTATATATAAAATATTTTTTACAGTAAAGTATAAATTTGCTGTTATTATGAAATGTGGTACCTATCAAAAGACTACTTTTAATAATTAATTTTGAAAATATTAATATGAAATTATTTATGATGATAAGTTATCATCACAAGTATAAAAATTTTATAAAAATAGAAAAAGTATATTTTCTGAATTGATCATATTTTTATCTCATTTATCCAACTACAGTATATATAGTAAATTCTTATAACAGTACTTACCACAGTGACTGCATCGTTGAGTAGTGATTCGCCAAAAACTAATATGTATAGCACTTCATTAACTTGAATTTCTTCAAAAACAGCGAGAACTGCTACTGGATCCACTGCCGAAATGATTGAACTAAAAAGAATTGTATCCAAAAGGGGCATTTGTACACCATACAAGCCAGTCAATCCTAATCCCCATAACGAAAATCCAATAGTAATAGCGTTCCATACAGTGCCAATAACCGCGTATAAGAGAATAGTTGCCAAATTATCAAAGAACATGCGATTTGGCATATAATAACCTGCATCTAAAACTATTGGTGGAAGCAAGAACAGGAAGAAGATGGTTGGAGTTAGAGGTCCTACTTTGGTTAATCCTGTATAGAATAGTAGGAGACCAATAATAACCCCAATCACGATGAGAAGACAACTTTCTGGACATAGATGAGATAACTTTGGAGTTACTTGAAAACCTGTAATAATAATAATGGAATATGAATTAGAATAGATTATTTGCAAGAAAGCTCAATATTGAAGTAATTATCTTATTATAAAATTATTTAGGAAATGGAGTTAGGAACTTGATTTAGCTCTAAATGTGAAAAAATCAAAAGTTGGATTTTTTAGCTTCGATTAAAATTGTTTCTGTACATAAGATAGCGGTGTGAATATTCTTAAGAGTTAATTTATCAGTTCATTAGTTTTTCATAAAAATTATTTAATCATAATATTTTGTTAAATTTTGCATTAATTACATGATACAGTACGTTTTATTAACATTTTGGTTCTTTTCCGTTAGCCGAGCGCAAGAAAATAAAAGATTCGCCGCCCACCGACTAGTGTATAAAATACGAATCGACAATTCCGTTGTGTTAAAGATTCACTCTAAAAAACTATACATTACAGAATTCGCTTGCGCCCGGCTAACGGAAAAGTACCAAAATTTTTTAGGATTGAATTAAACAAATTTACGTTTGTAATATTCAAAAGGCTATGATATGAATACACAGGTACTATATTTCGAAATAATCAACAAATCTATATATTTAAAATACAAGGCTGTTTTCTTCTGACAATCCGCCTACGACTCCTGCTTAACCGATTTTCCTGCTTTTTGTTTCAGATTAAACTTCTTCGTCCACAGATGTGCCATCGCTAATTACTTTTTTCGATTAATGTTTGAATATATTTATATAAAAGCAATATAAAATATGATATGGTGCATGCGCCGTGTAGAAAACCGTTCGGACTATTCATTCTGCCTTGGCGCTGCTGTCGGTTAACGAACAATTCGGATAACGAACATTTTCTTGGAACGGATTATGTTCGTTAACCGATCACCCACTGTATTCGCTCTGCCTTGGCGCTGCTGTCGCCGTGTTTACAAGTTTTATTTTTTGTAAAAGCGATAGTTATTATTTGAATATTTATCCCGTGCGAAAAAAATGTTTAAAAAATAAACGGAGAGATAGAAGAATTTATACGGTCAGTTCTGACAATCCGCCTATGCTATCGCTAAAGACAGTGCTCCTTCCTAATTTCATATAATGGCGCCGAAACCAAGGACATTAACTGGTCGTAGGGAAAAGAAAAGGGGATATACTGAAGCGCGTGTTCGATATGAACAGCAAAAACCGTTTCAAATCATATATATATGTGCTGTTGCTGATGATATTTCAAATGTAAGTCCATTCAACTTGGGGTATTTAGATTGAAGTGTGTTTAGATTTTATTCCTAAACCCTTCTATTAACTCGATTTACCATAGGTTTTTATGGGAATTTGATTAATTCATTCCGGAGACCCAAAAAATCAAAAATAATTTTTTATGGGAATTTGATTAATTCGTTCTGGAGACCCAAAAAAAAAAATAAATAAAAATATATAATTTCTTACTATGTTTATTTATATGTAATAACAATAATATATATACATACATAATCTTTGATTTTCATCTATTATATTTATTTTCTGATAAAGAATCTGTCCAATATCAATTGCTTTTCTCTCTCAATTCAGGATTTTTTGGAAGTGATTAGTAGCATTGTCATGGTAGAGATCCCCAAGCCTATTGACCTCAACTGCTAAACATTGTTGCTGTAAAGATCCCCAAGCTTATTGACTTCAACCTGGTGATGTGCCGTGGTAGAGATCCCCAAGCCTATTGACCTCAACCTGGTATGGGTGCAATCTAAGACCAAAAAATTGTAAAATCTCTCTCTTACCTTCTTTAATAAATGTTTGATTTGTAGATCTCCCCAAGAGATCCTCAAGCCTATTGACCTTAACTTGGTATGGGTGCCATTTTAACTAGGATCCCCAAGCCTATTGACCTCAACCTGGTATGGGTGCCATTCTAACATAAATATTGTAAAATCTCTCTCTTACCTTCTTTAATAAATCTTTGATTTGTTTAAGCCTGTTGACCTTAACCTGGTACGGGTGCCATTCTAACACCAAAAAATTGTTCTCTCTCTTACCTTCTTTAATAAATCTTTGATTTGTTTTATGTTGTCTTCGTCTCTCTTACCTTCTTTAATAAATCTTTGATTTGTTTTAAATTGTCTCTGAGCTCTTACCTTCTTTAATAAATCTTTGATTTGTTTTATGTTGTCTCTCTCTCTTACCTTCTTTAATAAATCTTTGATTTGTTTTACATTGTCTTCACTCTCTTACCTTCTTTAATAAATCTTTGATTTGTTTTACGTTGTCTCCTAACCTGGTATGGGTGTCATTCTAAGACCAATCTTGGTATGGGTGCATTCTAAGACCAAAATGTAAAATCTCTCTCTTACTAACTTGGTATGGGTGCCATTCTAACACCAAAAATTGTAAAATCTCTCTCTAACTTTAATAAATCTTTGATTTGTTTTACGTTGTCTCCAAGTTCATTTTAAACGGGAAAAATTACTATTCTTCTATTCTTACCCATAAGTCCACGAACACGCAAGGCCTAAGCCTTTCGTTCCGTTAGGTTAGTTGAGCCGAAATATCCTCATGGAATTTTTTATCTGGAGACGGCCACTTATAGAGCCGCCATCATCATAGACTGACCAAAACCCATGATGGAGTCAACCGGAAGGATGGGTTTCAACGGGCCGGGCCCAGATCCCTTCTGAAAAATTGGAGGAGTGGGACCCCTGGATCCTCCAGAATGTTAAGCTACAGCTTTACCACGCAGCCCGATGGCTGCGTGGTAAAGCTGCCATTCCGTCAGTCCACGGGTCCCACAGTTTGTTCTGTGAAGTGTTCATTAACTGAACATAAAAATCTTTTGAAAAGTGTTTGTTATCCGATTTGTTCGTTATCCGAACTGTTCGTTAACCGATCACCCACTGTACAGGTTTCCCTTCTATAACATGACTTCCTGCAACACGGTTTCACTCTAACACAATTTGAAAATTGCGGAAATCCTCATATAACACAGTACTTCTACAACATGGTTTTTACTTAACACATTTAGAAAATTATGTTTACTCTCTTAAAACACAAAACATTTCCATTAATTTTTGTAAATCCATACTAGGGAATACAATATACACACACAAAATGCAATCATTGGGAAATACTTTGCTAAAATTAGTCATAAATGCAATTTCATTAGTTTGCCATGAGAGGGACGATATGCAGTCTATTTTCGATTTTGATTTGAAATTGAATTAATTGGAGACAATTGAGTATTTGTGTTGCAAACATGTTCAGTTCATGGATAAAATATAAGTTTTTATTCTTCAATAGATGAATGTGGAAGAGAAGAAAAAGCTTTTTATTCATAAATTTTTTTTGGGTATATGTTAAGGATTAATTGTTTTCTAGTGGGTTGTAACTGGTTAGATTACAGATTTTGTAAAGAGAGCAGAAATTACACAAAACTTTAAATGTGGAAAAATTCAGAAAGTGAAGTTGATATTGTTAAAGAAAAAAAACGTTCTCTTTTTAACTGAACAGTGGTAAGGAAGATATCATCATTAAATGAATGTTATATAGCCTGTATACTTTTTATTTTCTTTTTATGTATATTGTTTTTTTAGGATCTTACATATATATTTTTTCTTTCTTTATGTTTCATATTATTAACATTCTTAATAAAAATTAAGTTTCTTATGTAGAATTAAAGAAAGTTATTTATATTTAATTGGTTTTGGAACATAACTCTTTTTTTTATATTGGCTTCAGATCTGATATAATATGATTTCACACAACACAGTGTTTTTCGGGAACCTATCTACCGTGTTATAGGAGAGATACCTGTATATGTAATGCATAATATTACTCTTGTGAGGATCCTGCAGCGTATAGCAAGTAAAAAATGTATATCAATAATTTTTAGCATATTTTCGAATACGGTAATGAGTAAGTGATACAGGGATCCAGGATAGAAAAATTGATTCAGATACTCATATAAAACAAACAACATATATTTATTAAAAAACAGGAAATAAAACACAATATTAACATATATCACTTGAGAGAGCTACCTAACACCAAGATCATATCTGGGGGGGGAGAGAGAGAGAGAGAGAGAGAGAGTAAACAAAAAAACTATGTCATTCCTCCATTATCCTTTATGTCTTCATTCCCTAATTCTCATCGGACAATCACGGGACATGGATTCATCCTTCTCTCTGCTACATTTCTGGTTACCTTCTTTTTGAATGCATTCTTTTTTCTGTCTTGACTGACTCTCATCTGTCCTTTCTTCTTGACAGATGAACTTATCTTTTGTTTATTTGATAAAAGTGATAATCATATTCTCTTTATTGTTTAGCAGAAGGCAATCTTGTTTCATTATTGTTTGATGAAATCAATCCTTCTGCTTCCCTGGATATATACAATTTTTATTAAAAAATTAATTTTAATAATTATAAAATTCTACCAATTAAAATATATATAAAATTATTTTATTAAGGTTCACTGGCTCCACACTTCTAGCCCTGGAATTTTTCTAACTTATACGAAATTAAATCTTTAAATTTTGAGTATTTTTTGTTCCAAATGTTCAGTTCATGGATAAAATATGTTTTTATTCTTCAATAGATGAATGTGGAAGAGAAGAAAAAGTTTTTTATTCATAAATTTTTTTTGGGTATATGTTAAGGATTAATTGTTTTCTAATGGGTTGTAACTGGTTAGATTACAGATTTTGTAAAGAGAGCAGAAAATACACAAAACTTTAAATGTGAAAAAATTCAGAAAGTGAAATTGATATTGTTAAAGAAAAAACATTCTCTTAATTTTATTAAAGATTTAAAATTGAATTAAATCTTTAAATTTTGAGTTTTCTAACTTAACTCAAAATTCAAATTATGTAAAAAACTTCTGTTCTAATTATCTGTTCTTAATTATTAAGTTGGGGAATTGCTATATATGTAAATATAACTACTCTTGTTGTATTAGATATAAAATTAACATTTTGATGATTAAAAGACATAGCAATATCTCTAGAACAAATAAAGTAGTCACTGGCTGTCTCTTATTACAAAAATTATTACAAGAAAAATTCTTTTTATTGCAACTTTTATTCTTGGTTAAATATTATTTATTTGAAATTTATGTTCAATAGGACATAAAATAATAATTTGAAACTTCAAAGCCAGTTAACTAAACTAGTAAACTAGAGCAAATTGAAAATAGAAAAAATTGGCAAATGTACTGCTTTTTTCTTCTTATTCTCTTTCTCCCAAATATCTCTCTTTACAAGTTAAATCATTCAATTAATTTTAATGAAATTATAAATATAAATATTTCTTAGATTATTTAAGGATCCCTAAAAATTTCAGCACAATCAAAATAAAATAAAAGGGGAAATTGGAATCCCTTGTATGTACAAGTAGTCCTCAACTTACGACAGGGTTCCATTCCAACATCTCCATTGTAAATTGATTCTGATGTAAGTCGAAGACTTTTTTAATTCTTGATATCTTTGGTTTCTGATTTAATATTTTCATAAATTAAGTTTCTATTCAACATAAAACAGTTAAACAATGCTTTTCTTGCCTTCTTTTTTTATATTGAAATTTTTATCAATAGTATTATTTCTCTTATTGGATATGACAGAGTTACAAGATACAGGTAATAAGGCTTTGCTTGCCAGCTGATGGTGATGCCGCGATGCGTATACAAAAGCAATGTGATATATGTATGTATATGCAAGCGGTAAAGTTGAATTAGAGAATTTTTAGTAATAATTTGTGGCCATCATAAGTCAATTCATCGTAATTCAAGTCGAAGACTACCTGTAAATATCTTTATAGATTGTACATATTGTGTTTATGTCAAAATATAAATATTTCTTAATAAATTTAGTGTGCTGAAAATTTCATTTGAATTCTATCAAAATGAAAGGGTTAATGAAGAGGATTTTTGTCTTTTAAACATTTCTACACATTGTGACATTCAATTGAATTCAACCAACTTTGGAATGCCGTTGGTCCTCAACTTATGATTGAGTTGTATTCAGAATTACCAATCATCATTTGAATTCATTGTATTTCAGGGCATGATTTCTGTAATTCAATGCTATAAATGGAACTCTGCTAATATTCTCCAATCACAAAAATTCAAAATATTCAACAAATTGCAAAAAAGGACTATAGTACAATAAATATCAGACATGTACTGCAGGTTGTCATCAGAAATCAAACTCAAACCATCAGTTTCTATCCTGGACATGAAGAGAGAGATTTTTTAATGGAACAGGAACAAAAAAACATTTATTTATAAATGATATAGAACTATTATCTAGTAATGCATTTTGAATGTTTTTATTTTCATCCCTCTTTGGTTTATGCTCAAAGGTCTATTGAACACAGAATTCCATTAGTTTAACTATACAGAACTACTTTTTGTCTTGAATTTACAAATATTACCATATATGAACAATATGTTTTGAGATGACAATCTGCAATACATATTTGTTATTATGTTTGTATATTTTTTGATGTATATGTTAAGATCTATCATCATTACAATTTTTTCTTAAATTGCTAGTTTAACCAAAACAATTAAGTATTATATTATTTTTTAGTTTTGAATTAATTCTGATAATTAAAAAAATTATAAATTCTATATAATTTTTATAAGATAAGTAGCATCATATTCATGTATTCAAATAATTTTTATTTTTTTCTTTTAATAAGCAATATTTTTATATATTCAACTTCTCTATAATATTTTCTTCCAAATAGTAGTAATTAACTCAAAACAACTGCCCACCTTGTAAAATCCAATAACTATAAGAAATAGCATTACTTTAGGTGGAAAAACATTTAATGTTACAAAAAATGGTAAACCTCAGAATACTTTCAGCTTAAACAAACCAATTTCAACAGGATTAAGTACATATACAAACATATATTTTAGATAATTTCACAATTCCATAAGGAATTCTAAAAGAACAATTTAAATTAAAAACATAATGTAAACAGAAGCAGTAACTATGATAACATAATGCAGTATCCATAACAATTAGCCATTACATAATAAGAAAGTTATTACTACAAAATAGTAATATGATCAAAATGCTTATAATAATAATATATTATACTTTTCACTTCTTCTTAAATATAATTAATAAAAATTCAATAGCTCAATAAAGTGAAAAAGAACTCAAAAGTTAAATTTTTTATTACCGTGTAATTATAAACCTTTCGAGAACGATTTATAATTACACGGTAATAAAAAATTTAACTTGAGTTCTTTTTCACTTTATTGAGCTGTTGAATTTTTATTAATTATATAATAATATGATGTGAACAATAAATAAATATAAATATTATTAAAAATTATAATAACCTAGATATTTAACATAGAAATAAAGATATGCAGAATATAAGTACAAAAACATTAAACAAATTTATCAAGTGCCCACAGGAGATGGGGAATGATTCAAGCTTAACTTTATTAATGACAAGCTGACATTGCCCTTTCAAACATTAGATATACTGAATATAACAATCTTATTTTATACCATATTATCTTGCAAAGTCGCTAATTTCTAACGAATATCAACAATATTAATTATAAACTAAACCTAACGGTTCTAATGACTCTGCAATCCAGAGTTCAGCCTGAGCTCAGCTCTTTAACTAAATTCTAAATTTAATATAATTAATTCCAAAACAATTTGTCAAAACTTGATGTCTAACTGGCAACAACAAAACAACCGGAAACTCACGGCTAAAAGCGATGAATAAGTGATCAAAAACAAAAAATGATGTTAGAAACTTATACTAATAAAATTGAATAAATTCTCAAAACAAGTTAAATAACAAAAAAATATAAATTTATTAGACTCATAAACACTTACAAAAGTGTTAATTAAAGCTTTATTTAAACAATAATAAAGCAACAATCAATTAATCAACACAACTTATTTAATCCAACTCAAATCTCAACAATCCAATTATTCACAAGAAAGATGCCTTAAAAATACTACTAAACTTCTAATACCTCCACCACCGAAACAAACTTCAAGCAATTGTCGATCTTTACAAGAAATTCCAATGTCACTTAACCAATTTCATTTTAGAACCAACACCTCGCTGTATCATTGGTTGTTTCCATTTTTATACTGGTGACTTACAATTCCGTGCTTTGTTCATTTGCATAAGTTTGTGTAACAATATCAATTTGATTAGCTTACAGAGTAATTCATTCATGTCATCCTCTTTACAATTTATTTATATATCGAACAAAACATTGATACGGGATCATTCTTACATTCTCATATCGGATCAGTGGTAAAATTACTCAGATGAGATGACATCATTAGCCGGGACAGTTCTTTCAGAGGACGGTTTCTGATTCCGTAATACGTGATTGCTAACTACTACGATGGAGAGTATGGAACTAACTCAACTCTTAAACTAAAATATAATATGTTAGATAATATTGAAAATAACGATAAATAATAAAATAGTATAATAAAATAAAATAGGACAGGTCAGAGTCAACTTCCTCACAATCTTACTTTGTACTGTCATGGTCCAAAGATCCCATAAGCTATAAAATAGCAGTAATTAAAACCCTCCTACATAAAATAAAAACCAACTATAATACCACAGAATCTAAGGACCAAGAATATAAAATAATTATTGAACATGTCAGATTCCATACCTATATACACTGACGGAAAAAAAAATCCCAACACCAAGAAAGACTTGTGTTAGATAAACAAAATTTGGTAGGCGTGTTTATACATCTGAAAGATGACATCGATTCAAATTTCGCGCTTTTCGCATAAGTGTGGCGCTAGTAGCTCCACTCGGAATTTGCAAATCAGGTTTGCTTTAAATGCATGCTGTAAAGTTTGTGAGCGTTATTTATCCTTGAAATTTGACGTATTGAGCTGATGTTAGCCAAGAATGCCTTTAAGAAGACGAAGAAGCCACTATCAACAGCTCACCGAGTTTGAACGAGGTCGTGTAATAGGGCTACGAGAAGGTGGATTTTCTTTCCGCAATATTGCAGAAAGACTTGGCCGGAATGTATCCACTGTGCATGATTGTTGGGAGCAGTGGTCAAATGAAGGTACTGCTTCAAGAAGACCGGGTTCCGGGCGGCCACGTGGAACTACTGAGAGGGAAGACCGCCGTATTCGGCGTATGGCTGTGGCACATCGTACTGCATCTGCGACAGAAATTCGAGCTGCAGTTGGTACCACAGTGACACAACGAACTGTTAGAAATCGGTTACTTGAAGGACAGCTCCGAGCTAGGCGCCCTGTAGCGTGCATTCCACTGACTCCAAGCCATTGCCGTTTGCGACTCCAGTGGTGTCAAACCAGAGCTCATTGGAGGACGGAGTGGAGATCTGTTGTGTTTTCTGATGAAAGCAGGTTCTGCCTTTGTGCCAGTGATAGCCGTGTGTTGGTCAGAAGGAGGCCAGGGGAACGCCTGCAACCAAACTGTCTACGGCCTAGACACACTGGACCTACACCTGGAGTCATGGTCTGGGGAGCAATTTCCTATGACAGCAGGAGCACTCTTGTGGTTATCCCAAACACACTGACTGCAAATTTGTACGTCAGTCTGGTAATTCAACCTGTAGTGCTGCCATTCATGAACAGCATTCAAGGGGGAATTTTCCAACAGGATAACGCTCGCCCTCATACCGCTGTTGTAACGCAACGTGCTCTACAGAGTGTCGACATGTTACCTTGGCCTGCGAGATCACCAGATCTGTCTCCAATTGAGCACGTATGGGATATCATTGGACGACAACTCCAGCATCATCCACAGCCAGCACAGACCGTCCCAGTATTGACAGAACAAGTACAACAAGCATGGAACTCCATACCACAAAGTGACATTCGGCACCTGTATGACACAATGCATGCACGTTTGCAGGCTTGCATTCAAAATTCTGGAGGTTACACCGGCTATTAATGCAACAGCATTTCACATTTGAAATGCATTTTCTTGAGCTTAAATTAACCTGTGATGTTGAAAATTTAATCAATTAAACATGTTAACTACACAAATGCATTGTCCAAATTTCATTACTCTACAATAATTTTTTCTTGGTGTTGGGATTTTTTTTTCCGTCAGTGTATTTGTCTGTAATACAATCTACTTCATTGTAGACAATTCAGCCCTCAGACTATGGTAACTCAAACCTCATTAGACAGTAATATAGATTCCAATAATGCTAGAAGAGTAATACTCTTAAACCAACTGGGACAGTCCAACATTAGAGTCAATAAGAAGAGTTTAAGAGTAGATAAAGATATTATCCTGCCATATAGAAGATCTAAAGCCATGTACCATGCCCTGAGGAATGATAAAAATTGGCTCCAAATAGATGCTCAGGCAAGTGTTTATATAGTTCATATGTACAATAATGATTTGTGTAAAATATAAGAATATGTAGGAAGCATTATAAAATCTTTAAAGATTAGATTAGCAGAACATAGAAGATGAATAGAAAAAGGTGGCTTCAATACTGCCTTAGTAAGATTTTATGAATGTAATTTAAACAATGTCTTGGAGCAAAACAAAAATTATAAAAACTTAGAACTATGGAGGAGATTAGATATGCTGAATCTATAACAGTGTTTAAAATGGTAATGTATGTTCATGTCATTAATGAAGTGGTACCTGAATTGATCCCCACCTCTCTTGATATAGGCACTTAATAGCTTTGTTTAATGTTTTCATGTACAACCTTATGTTCTACATATCTTTATTTCTATGTTAAATATTTGAATTAACATTATTATTTTTAATAATAATTATTTTTATTTATATTTATTTATTGTTTTTTTCATATCCTATTACTATTTTGTAGTAATAACTTTCTTATTATGTAATGGCTAGTTGTTATGGATACTGTATGATATTACCAGAGTTACTACCTCTGATTACATTATGCTTTTAATTTAAATTGTACTTTTGAAACTTCTTATGGACGTATGAGTTAATCTATAAATATATGCTTGTATATATTGTGAAAGTCACATGATCAGACGAAAGAAATCGTGAGGGTCACGTGATTAGATGAAAACAGAGTAAATAAAAGCACTTATCGACATTACTAGTGAAAAACATCACATACAAGAGACGATGATTAAGAACAAGAATAATCATAGTTATCATAAAGCACAAAGATAAAGGGACTGCGCCGGAAACCACATCAAAAGTAATCTTTATTCAGGTGACAATTACTAACTTATGATCTGAGTTATCAGATCTGGATAAGGTCCAAGAGAGAAACCCAGAGCAAGAAGTGTCACCTTGAGACCCAGACTGTCTGCCTTTGGACCGATAGGGGAGGAGATGGTCAACGATATAAAGACCCACTGAACAAAGGGTCGAGGTCTTCTTCCTGAATTTCCCTGACTGTCATTGTCTTTTTCTGGTCTTTTCCATGGGGTCTACTTAGTCCGTCTTCCTGTTTGTCCCATCCGACAACGCCGTTTTCCGAGTCCATCCGTCCTTCACTACTAAGTTCACCTCCTTGTTCATCCACTTGTATCAGTCACCATCGAGAACTCTCATCATTGTCGGTCTTCATCAAAGAACATTTTTTAACCTTCTGAAGCTCCAACATTGTAGATATTCTTCGTTGCCTCTCTTGCTGTCGATTAACGCATCCGGTACCGATAGACTATCAATTGTCTCAAGACTTCAATGACAAGGTATTTATCCTTCCCACCGATGTTTTAAACTGTTAACATGTACGATCATGTATGGGAATTTCTCTCATTAAATATTTAGTGTTAATGTTAATTTGTGTGACTTATTGTGTCTATGGGTTCTCCTGCCCCATCCTTACTCATGCCACAACCGCATTTATTCAGCCAGAGTCAACTGTGTTGTTGAAACACATACAAACCCAACTGGTGTCAGAAATCCTGACTAAGGCATTTAAGGTCCAAACCTGTGCCTGACTTGTCCTGAAGGCTCCACAATATATTTAATCTTGCTGAAGTTGGCTTGTTTATTCCAAAAATATCCATGATGTACCATTTTCTGTAACATTAAATGTTTTTTCATCTAAAATAATACTAGTTCTTAAATTTATTAGTAATAATTATTTTTGATAGTTGCAAAGAATTTTTATAATTAACAAAAATAATTTTTGTTTTTGCAATCTTTATTCATTGCTTTGCATAAGCTATTGATCTATGCCACTTAATAATTGAACTACAATTTGTTTTCTTAATCATTTTTCTTCTAATACAGTAAACTCTCAAAAATCCAGTCGTCTTAAATTCAGCATATTTTATGAAAATGTGGCAATTTAAAATTTAGAAGTTTTAGCAGACAATCTTTTATTTATTATTTTAGAATTTTACTTTAACTGTACAAGTAGTTCTTGACTTTGAGTTAAACTTGTTCCTGAAATGTACTCATAAACATAGAATCAATTTTCCATAGACATAATATTAAAAACATGAGTTCCATTCTCAACAATGAAATTTGACTATAATAAAATTAAGTAAAGGTTAAAAAAACATAATTTGTACAAATTTATTATAACAAAGCAATTACTGACCATCAATATTTTAATTATTGAAAAATTTTCATTTTAGAATAACACATCTTTAAGTAAATAAATAATAGATACAAGTTCTGTTTTTAGGTAGAATATTTATTTATTTTAATGCAACTGGAGTGCTTTTGGTTTGATTAAGCCTTCATTAGCAGTTTTTACATAAATATTTAAAATAAATATTCTACCTAAAAATAGAGCTTGTATATATTATTTATAAAGAAAGGTAGAAAGTGTTAATTATTTTTCTTATCTTTAAGATTAAAAAATCTGGAAGATGATTTATTCTAAGCCAAAAATGTTTGAAAAATAAAAAGGTTTTCTATAGTTTAGAGTTTTGTTTATTCTAGATGGTATACAAATATACTGCAAATAGTAAATTTTTTCAATGAAACAATAATATTATATAAGTTATTGTAACTTACTACTACATCTTTGGTTTTAAAGCACATTTTTATAATAAAAAAATCTTGGTATTATTACAAGGAACAGTTGAAATCTTATAAATATCATTCACCAACACTAGCATCAAGATTGTTTATAATAATATATAAGAGAATAAATTATGTAAGATAATAATTTATCTCTATAAGCTTACTTGATTAATAATAATTACAATTTTCATGCAGAGCATCTTTAACTAATATAAAAGCAATAGCTTTAATTATTTCCTATGTAAAATCAAAAATTGCACCCATTTTATTCTTAATTATACCAAATAATTTAGATATCTTTTATGCTCTTAATTTTGACATTTAGATAATCATTTAACTTTATATCTGACAAATTGTTAGTAAAACTGAATCAAAATTGTAAAATTCATAAATCTGAGATGGAAAAAGTGAGATTTAGCCATGTACCATGTAACAAAATCCTCATTTGTATTAAATTTAAGTTCATAAATACTCCAGTTTGGCCATCAGTTTTTGTTTTGTATTATAGGCTGCTTTCTTTTTTATTGAATACTAAGTGGCTGGACATCCCAATGCTCATCACAGGTCACTCACACTCATCTTAACAGTGTCAGTAAAATGACGGATGGGACTGAATGGGTTAAGACCAGATATCTGAAAAATCTGCAGGTATGAAATCCGAAATTAAATATAAATACTGGAACTAGAAAACAAAGAAACAGAAGGCTGTACTTAAAGATTTAGCCTTGAAAAAGGAAAGGAAGTGAGAATTTGAAAGGAAAGTAAGAGAAAAGCTAAAAGATTCTTATCAAAAGGAGTGTGATAGGTCATTAGGGGAAGAAGAGAGAGCAAGCAACACCATTTATTAAAATAAGACAGTTTGCAGTTTTCAGAGATACAATTTACAGAGTTGTTTAACAATAAATAAAGAGAAAACAAATTAAGTAACAATAGATAAATATAACAAAATTAAATAAGTTAACAATAACTGTAAATACAATAATTAAATAAATTAACAATAAGAGTAAATACAATAAATAAATAAAATAAATTAGATCACAAAATAATAACAATAAAATAAATTAGATCATGAAACAGTAACAATAAAGATAAGTCAACAGCAGCAAATAAATACAACAGATATAAATATATACAAATAAATAAATACAATATAAATAAGATTATTATTATTATTATTTTTTTAAATACATTATGGTGGAAATACATTATACTTCTATCTTGTGAGAACTTGTCCTCCAGTCAGTTGGTCACCATTATTGCAAAATCATTAGTGGCGACCATTGTAAGTATGAATTTTCATCATAAATAATCACTGTTGCAAGTTACAAACCATCATAAGTTGGGGACTTCTGTATTGGAAGTTTTAGTCAATTTAAGAAACATCTTATTAATTCTATTTGATAATAAACTCTTATCCCAAGCCATAATTTATAATTTGCATAAATAATAATGAAATTCTGCAAATGCCTAATTTATGAAATTTGAATAGTAAATTGCATTCAGTTTAAGAAATAAATATAACAACAAAGCATGGCCTCTAATAAATTGAATTGTAACTTTATGAAAAAAATAATTACTTGTTGTTTATTAATATAATTATGGTAAGATTAAGAAAAAAGTTTAAAGTTCAGTTGTTCTTAGCATTTTATCCTATTAGCTGTTTGTCTTAAATTAATATTTATATTTTTTAATTGTGATAGAAATTAATTAATATGAATAATAATAATTCTTATTAATGTCAATTCTTAAAATTTTTTTCTCATAAATTTATTAAAATAAATGAAAAAATTAATTTCCTCTCTATTCTGAATTAAATGCTTTGACTTTTCAAAGGAGCTGAATCAGTACCTAAACAAGGTAATTAATTAATTCATATATATTTTTCATATAGATCAGTTATCAATTATAACTTTTAAGTATAACAAAGATTGCACCAAATCTTTTGATTATTATTGCCTTAATATGGATGTAGACTGACACCATACAAAACTTTATCTGTAATGATATGAGACAAAGTTTATATCTATATATAATACTTAATTTAATTAATGTACAAATGCTGATGATGATTATTTGATTAATAGAAAATTAATCAAATAAAAGTTAAGATTCAGCGAAAGCTTTTATTTTGTAATGTACAAAATAAAAAGCATTTGTTGAATCTTATATTTTTTCTCATTTTTAAATTGATAAAATTACAAATAGGAAAAACAAAGAATAATATTACCAATAATATTATCCTTGGCTTACCATCTATTAATCTCTGTTTCAAAAGCATATAAAAACTAAAAGAAAATACAGTGTAACCTGTCTAATAAGACCAGCAACGGGCAGTCAACGATCGGTCTCAATAAGCAGGTGGTCTTTGATGATAGGTTTCTTCTAAATTTATTTAAAATAACATAAAGTAATCATTCATATAAAACCACTTGCCTTACTTGTAAATCAAAAAGCTAAAAGCACTATTAGCAAGGAGATATTTATTGATATAAAACGTTTTCGGACCCTTTCTCGGTCCCTCTTCAGTATACAGCTTTGTTTACATTAAGAACACAAGAACATTTTCTAAAATGTTCTTGTGTTCTTAATGTAAACAAAGCTGTATACTGAAGAGGGACCGAGAAAGGGTCCGAAAACGTTTTATATCAATAAATATCTCCTTGCTAATAGTGCTTTTAGCTTTTTGATTAACATAAAGTAAGTTACATAATAAAAAAAAACATATTTTATTTTTAAAGAAATCTCAGTGAAGAAATAGCATAAATATCATGACTAATTTTAAATACATAACATAAAATAATGGCATAATGTACAAAATGCTGTATATTTTAATTAAAGAAATTGCTGACTAATATTTGTCGTAAAGCATTTCTTTTTTGTTTTACAATATTTTGTTCAAGAGTAGTTTGAACTGAAAGTAACTGTTTGAAGCATTCTTGCAAAGACTCCTTAACTATAAATGCTTTTAGCGATTTCATCATCTGTAGTGCTTCATTTAGTGTCATTTTTGGTTCTTCCCGTGTAAATTCTTCATCTGATTCTGAGATTTCTTCTTCAGTTACAGTTGTTGGCTGTTTCAATGCTTGGGAAAAAATCTTCTTCCCAGTTGTTAGAAGATTCACCATATGTCAAAATTTCAGAATCACAATTGATAAATGCTTCTTGACTTATATCCAAAAGAAATTTGTTGCTCAATTCTTCATTTGCTTCCTTGATTTCATTTATTTCTTCCATATCCCTAAAACCTGCATGTTTAAAGCAGTTTTGAATTGTAGAATTGCTGACCTGATCCCATGCTTCTGCAATCCAATAACAAGCTTCCAAAACATTAATTTTCTTAGCTGCTATTTCAATATAATCATCAACTAGCAGATGATTTGCAAGTAATGTGCGATATTTGCACTTAAAGCTTCGTATTATCCCCTGATCGAGTGGTTGGAGCTTGGAAGTTGTATTCGGTGGGAAATATTTAATTTCTATATTAGTTAGATGTGAAAGGTATGGATGACAGGCGGCATTGTCAATAAAAAGAAGAATTTTCCAATTTTTCTTTTGCATTTTTGCATCTAATTCTCTTATCCAGCTTTTAAAAATTGACGATGTCATCCAAGCAACAGTATTCGATTTCCAAACTACTGGCAGATTTTCTTTTTTTATGTTTTTGAATGCTCGAGGATTCTCTGATTTTCTGATAACGATTGGTTTCAGTTTCTCTCCAATTGCATTCACACATAAAACAATAGTCAGTCTTTCCTTTTTAGTTTTCTTTCCTTTTGCATCATCAGATTTGTACATTAAAGATTTTCTCGGTGTTGCTCGAAAGAAAAGGCCAGTTTCATTAAAATTAAAAATGTCTTCTAATTTATAGTCTTTGCAGTACGTATGTGCAATTTCAGTCAAATCGGGGAGGGGAACGTCTGACCGTCCCCTTGTTAGAATGAATCTTTTAATACAGTAACAATTCCATTGTATTAAAAGATTCATTCCAAAAACTATTTCAGCTTCAAAGAAACTTTTTAATGGATCAGTACTCAATAGTTCAGATACTATATAGAGTAAGTACTTTCTTTCAAATTGAAATTTCATTCCCCATTTTCTTGTCTTTACCTCAGCTAGAAGTATAGTTCTTTTGAAAAGTTTATTCATCTTATTGTAATCTTTCAATCAATGCTAGTCCTATTGTGTCTTTGCTATTCTGGTTTTTTACCATTTTGCTTATCTTTGTTTTTATCATTATTATTATTTTTCACATTATTTATTTATTTTTTATTAAAAATCAGAAATTTTATTAGAAATGGGAACAAACAATAATATAATCAATCTCAATTTTATATATGAAATTATGATGATGAATCTCTGTTTTTGCAAAAATTAATGTAAAACATATTTACTTATTTTATATTTGAATAAGTCTCTCTTTGTGCCCTTACCTTTATGTGGCAAGGGGATTTATGTTCCAGTGATCATGTTCGACTTTTGGAAGTTAGGAATCCAATGAAACAATTCCTGGGATTGTCTGGGATCTCAAGGGGGCAGCCCCAACTCCAACTCAAAACCTCCACCAGACTGTACCATTGTTTGGCTGATCACCAGCATAGGGAAAGTTTTACTTATGATTTTCAAAGCTCAGAAGAAAGAAAACCAGACCATCAAACAGATTTAAAACTGATCTGAATAAAGGACATTGAGAATGGAAATGAAAGAATGAATGAAGATGCTCCCATGGATGGATGAGTGAGAATAATTCTGGTGTGATCTGAATGATGCAATAAATAAAGATTGTGGCACTGAGCAAGTGATTGTGGCTGAAGATTTGAATAGTAGAGTTTACACATGAATATATATAGTAATTAAAAAAATTAATGCCCAAAAAATCAGAATAATTCCCTAGATATTCCCAATAGTCACTTCTGTTTGTTGAAATTATTATTGATACAGTAAAATGAAAATGCAGATTGGTGAAGTCAGTCCGCATAGGAATATCTGATGAAATATATCTTACATCAGATAATGTTAACACAGATGAAGCCAAATATGATGCACTCTTTGTAATTAAAGTGAATACTCCCATACCTCGCTATACGACCGCTCTTTATACAGCATTTCGCTATAATGGCCTTTTTTAATTATGGCACTTTTTTGATTTACAGCCCACAATGTTTCATTATACAGCCAAAAACAATGCTGTACTGTTAGGTAAAATGAAAAAAAAAATTAAAATTATATTAAAAGATAACGCTAATAATAATAATAGCTCTATAACGGATCGAAGAACACTCGTTGAACTTTATTTTATGTAATCAATTAAGCCAAAATGTGAAGTGAAATGATTTACACTTATAGTTAATGTTGCTAATTCCAGGTTACGAAAAATTACGAAATACTGGAGCAATAATAAGAAAATTATTATATCAAAAATAACTTTTAATTTTTTCAATAAAGGCAATTATAAAGTCGCTAAATCACTATATCAGCAATTTTTAAATTATATATTTCGTCATAAAAAAAAAACATTAAAAATCACCAGATCTGTTGCCAGATCTGGTGATTTTTAATAACGCCATGCCATTCGTAAAGGCGAGATGTGCGGTAAAACCACCTAAAGGCACCGCGAAGTTTTGAAAAGCAGTCATATTTGTCTGTATGAATTTATTAAATCAAAAACTTACATCAATCTAATGTTTATTAATTAAAAAAACGTACACAAATCAGATTTTTCCACTTAATTCAAATCTGATTATTTTAAATGGAGAACAAGTGTTTTACCTTCATATTTTCTTCTAAAAAAGTACAGGTACCGTATTTGATTTCTGATTGGGTAAAAAATATGACAAGATAGGAGAGTCCATCTACACGTACAAAACTTGTACTTGTGTGTTAATGCCAGTTTTACAAATGTGGGAGGGATTTATAATTTAAATTATGCAATATTTCTAGTTATTTTAAAAACCCTGGTCTCATTAATAAGGTGCTACGGAAAGCTGATGGTTTCTTTAAAATAGTGGTCTTGGTCCCGTTATATAGGTGGTCTCAGGTTATAGGATTTTATGTACATAATTTTAAAGGGCAGTTCTGAGTTCTGGTGTTAAGCACAGGTGATCTCAGAACATAGGTGGTCTTTGGGACAGGTTACACTGTATCCCCAAAAAAAGTGACACTTACCATTGTTTAACAACTTCATAAATTAATTCTTTGTAAGAAAACAATAATCATAATAATTCACTATGAACATAATCAAAAACCAATAATTTAATATGTTATTTGTAATTCTAAGTCTTTACATAACTTATACTTACTATTAATGTAACTTTATATTGCTATCACTTTTGGAACATATTGTTTGGTTTTTCCAGAATGAAATAATATGTTCCAAATGTGAAAACGTTATAAAGTTAGATAACTGAAGCAGACAGAAACAAGCAAAAAGTACTTTTATGTTTTTCTTAAGTTTATGTTAATGGGTACAAACATAATGTGCAATTAATAAACAAGTTTGTTTCCTGCTATAAGGTTGTTTTTTTAAACTTTTTTAATAATGAATGACAATTTTGGAAAATTTGGAATTGTTCTATGAGAAATATATTTGTGTAGTATCTCTGATCTCATTGATATTTTTTATGTATTTTTTCTCATTAAAATTTTATATAAAAGCAGAATGAAGATTCATAAATAAAATTTTTGATGCAAAGTAATTTGCTTTTATAAGCAGGGCTTCATAAATTCAGGAAAATTCTTGTATTTTAAAGTAATAGATCTTTATTTAATATCTTCTCACTTAACATCATTTGCTCTTATGTCACAAGTAAACCACTGTTTTATACTGAAAAGCAGAATAAAGTCTTATTTTCTTATATTTCCCTGCAGAAGCGAGATTAACAAGTTGGAAACATGTAGTTGTAGAAAATTAGTTAACCAAACTGCATTAGTACTATATTAAAGTACAGGGTGTATTTTACCACCCATACCAGCCTTTTTTCTTGGAAACAGGATGAGATAGGAAGTAGGGAAAAAATTTTAATCATCAAAGCATATGCAGAAAATCGAATGGTCACAATAAAAATTTTGTGGGCCCACTAGAAGTAGGGGCACAAGGGGCCAACCTTGAAATCTTCAATGAAAATGTATTCCAATTTGGGCATAATTGGATAGAACTGTGAAAATCCAACAACTTTTGTTTTGAAAGTTTTTTAATATCACCTACAGATTGTTAGATATCAGAAAAAAAAGATGCCACCACATGTACCACTGATTGGGCTCTTCAAGCAGCAATAATAAGAATCTGACAAAGTGCATCTGTGTACATCCATGGCTTCATACCAGTGTACCAGTGTACAAACCCTTGTTCTCAAGTATGATTCTGTGCTGAACTGCAATGGTGAAAGACTTGTCGCACTTGCAGTGCAAATACTACCAAGTACACCGAGTAGCCAAATTGGCCTTAAATCTTCATAATACTACTTTTTTCTGCTTTAGTAGTGTTCTGTAGTGTACAGAAACACCTCTCGGATTCTTCTTCTTATTATCTGAATAGCTTAATTGGCAGTACATGTGGCGGCATTTTTTTTTGTGATATCTCACAATCCGTAGGTGATATTAAAATTATATAAATTGGGTGGCCAACAGGTTGATCGCAATCGACCAGTCAATCGCGGGATGATTTGTAGTCAGTCGTCTTAAGTATCGGACAACTCTCTTACTGCATAGTGCCTTCTCTAGACAACTAAAGCAAAAATTTTGCTTTATTGCTGAGTATGGTCCAAAAAGAATAAGCCGGTAGCAGCAGAGCATTTGGACAAAATTCTAAATTCGCTGACAATGCCCGGTAGCAGCAGAGCATTTAGATAAAATTCTAAATTTACTGACGATGACAACATGGCACCTATGAATTGACAGTTGTATAATTGAAAGTGAAGTATTGTGTTTGAGATTTATGAGTAAAGTAAAAGGAAAAAAACCAGTGAAGTATTGTGTTTGAGATTTATGAGTAAAGTAAAAGGAAAAACCGTTGCTGCTGCGAATATCTCGTTTTGGGCTAATGTCATTTTGGGATATGTGGTTTTGGGCTCCTATCTCTACTTTCACCATCAAACGAAGAATTTCGAAGGTAGATCGAGAACTCATTGTTTATATATAAAGTCAATCTTAATGACAAACAAGTTGGCCACCCCTGATATAAATCAATCAATGATAGTAATTACTTGATATTAAAAAATTTTCAAAACAAAAGTTGTTTGTTTTTCACAGTTCTATCGAATTATGCCCAAATCGGCATACATTTTCATTGAAGATTTCAAAGTTGACTTCTTGTGCCCCTACTTCTAATGGGCCCACAAAATTTTTATCATTTGATTCTCTGGATATACTTTGATGATTAAAATTTTTCTCCCTACTTCCTATCTTATCGTGTTTCCGAGAAAAAAGGATGGTACAGGTGGTAAGATACACCCTCTATATTGTAATAGAATAATCTACAGATAAATATTATACAGCTCTATGGCAGGAAAATACTTTAATACTAAAGTACTTACTACTTTAATACTAAAGTACTAAAGTATTAAAGTACTTTAATACTAAATATTTTCCTGCCATAGAACTGTATAACATTTATTTTTTAGTAAAACTTGGCAGTGTAAGAAGTGAATTAATTGGTAATCTGCAGATTCACTATTTGGAAATCTTTCAACTTCAATGAGAGGATTAGAAATTGAATTAGAATTCCATTGCTTGGAAAATTTTTATAAGTAATTTAGGTAACTTGTCTGTTCCTTCCTCTATAAACAGGATTCCCAGAGGGGTCAATATCAACCCCCAGGAGTTGATTGAATGTTTTTATTCATATTTATATATTTTAAGTTATAATAGAAGAAATGGCAATGATTTTACTATTAAAATATAAACATGTATAGCTTATATTGCAAAAATTTGGTTTTTGAAAGACCTAAAAATTATTTTATAAATATTTAAATTAATTTTTTAATTTATTTATTAATTTAGTATAGTTCTTCAAAATTTTGACATTGCATTACTTTCTATTATATAGTTATACTAAAAGGAGACTCCACGGGTCGTGACTCGTCGATTTTGACGAAAAAATTTGTGCGTGCAGATCTCCACTAATAAAGGTCATTGGGCCAGCCATTCGACGCAATACTCAAGCAAACTGCAGAAAAAAATTCGTAAAGTTTGACCAAAACCAATTCTGACTTATATATGCGCCCTTTTAAAATACTACACGATGTAGACGTAGCCTATTCGGTAAGATGCAAGCTTCGTATCCCTATGATCGTGGGTTCGAGGCACGATGGTTTTTGTTGTTTTTATTTCTTCAAATTTTCTTTTTTTATTTTGTTGTAAATTTAAGGGTATGCTTTAATATTTATTTATTTTCGAAAATAAATTTTTAAAAATATTTTTATCATGGCTAAAAGCTTCAAATTTGTTGCAGTCATTTCTGTTATTAACGTAATATTATTCAACGCACTTTTTAAAGAATAAGTTACATTCAATGATAAATTCAGCTAATAAATAGTGCATTTATTTTTACTTGTTAGCATTAAAAACCGATTGCATTATATAGAGAGAACAATTATAATTTCAAATTGCAAAAACTTTATTTTTAACTTTACAGATACATTTATGAAAAAGTTTAAAGCATAAATAAAGTTTTTGCAATTTGAAATTATAATTGTTCTCTCTATATAATGCAATCGGTTTTTAATGCTAACAAGTAAAAATAAATGCACTATTTATTAGCTGAATTTATCATTGAATGTAACTTATTCTTTAAAAAGTGCGTTGAATAATATTACGTTAATAACAGAAATGACTGCAACAAATTTGAAGCTTTTAGCCATGATAAAAATATTTTTAAAAATTTATTTTCGAAAATAAATAAATATTAAAGCATACCCTTAAATTTACAACAAAATAAAAAAAAGAAAATTTGAAGAAAAAAAAACAACAAAAACCATCGCGCCTTGAACCCATGACCATAGGGATACGAAGCGTGCGTCTTACCGAGTAGGCTACGGCTACATGATGTAGTATTTTAAAAGGGCGCGTATATAAGTCAGAATTGGTTTTGGTCAAACTTTACGAATTTTTTTCTGGAGTTTGCTTGAGTATTGCGTCGAATGGCTGGCCCAATGAACTTTATTAGTGGAAATTTTTTTCTGCAGTTTGCTTGAGTATTGCGTCGAATGGCTGGCCCAATGATCTTTATTAGTGGAGATCTGCACGCACAAATTTTTTCGTCAAAATCGATGAGTCACGACCCGTGGAGTCTCCTTGTAAGATATATATTGAGAATATATTAATTTACTTTTAATATGTATTATTTTTATAAAGGAATTGAAAGACCTAAAAATTATTTTATAAATATTTAAATTAATTTTTTAATTTATTTATTAATTTAGTATAGTTCTTCAAAATTTTGACATTGCATTACTTTCTATTATATAGTTATACTAACTCAGATATCAATCTCGCTTCGGAGTAAAATTTTACTTTACCTGCTGCGATCGAGCGCATTGTGCCACTGATTCAACCTGCATTTATACTGTATAAGTGCATCAGATAGGGGACCCCGCACTGCCTGATGCACCACAACGCAGAAATTCTCGACAATAATACAAGAATCTTAAGTAGGCGCACTGTGTTGGATTACTTTAGCTGAATTACGAAAACAAAGGAATAGTGACTTACCAGAGGTTTAGCCAGGGGAAAATGAAAGGGGGAAGTGATAAGGGTATAGGATAGGTAGAGTATAGTGAAAAGTTTCTACCATAAGATTGTGTGGTAGATCACAAGGGAAATTAAGGAAGTATGCAACCAACGCCTACTTTATTTAGAATTATCAAAATACAGTTGAAATATAATTACAAGTGAAATTAAGATCAATATGTACAATTTTTACATGGAGTGACAAGCTGGAGAATCTAGTTGGATTTTAACTGAGACAGTTTAGCTTGTACTGTATATATAAAAATTAAACTAGTTTAACATTATGTACAAGGTGATTGCATGCAGGTTGTTTCGTAGGAGGATAAATGAGACAAAATTACAATGAGAGAAAATTGAATTACAATGAATCAATGAGAATACAATTATTACATAATGGTCACATGCTGACTGACTGCAGAGTAAAGCTGAATGACATTTATATTAAGATTAAACTAAGTTACAACTGAAACACAAGGTGTCTGCTTTTTGGTCATGTCGAGAACAGAGTTGTTGTGCAAGACGACGTTACTTTGGCTCAACTTTGGATGTTGGAAGACAACAGCAGCGGATGAAAGTTTCAGATCCTTTTGTTTAGTTCAGGTGGTTGGGATGTAGAAAAAGGGACACCACAGTGAGGGAGAATAGATGGGGTGACTGGAATAGTCCAGGGAAGTAAGTGGAGGCTACAGATAAGGAGGGACACAAGTCAGGTTCTAGAGTTGAGAGTTAGTAGCACCCGTTTGGAGGATGAAGTTTTTAAGAGATTGGAAAGCTTGGGATGAATCAGTAAACCAATTAAGTTTACACGGCCAGTTTTGACTGTCCATGATGGCTTTTCTTTCTATTTGCAGTCTATTGTTGTAAACCTTGCTGCATTGGAAAAGAAGGTGTTTGCTGTCTCGAACACTACTGTTGTCACAGGGGCAGGTTGAAGAATTGGCAATTCCGAACCTAGTTAGGTAGTGAAGGAAGTTGCCGTGTCCAGTGAGGACTTGAGTGTTGTGAAAATCTGGAGAATAGTGGCGGTTTTGGAGTCGGAGTTTGACATTTGGAAAGAATTCGTAGGTAATTCTTCCAGTGTTGCAGTTGTTCCACTGATCTTGCCATTTTAAGATGGAGAGTTGTTTGATGCCTCTTCTTAATTTGCTAGGAGGGATTTTGCTGTAGCTCAGAGTAGTGTTAACATTACGTACAATTTTTGCGAGTTTGTCGGCGTTTTCGTTACCTTTTACTCCACTGTGTCTGGCTGTCCAAAAAAAAGGAGACTCAACTGTTAGTATGTTTTTTAAGTTTGTTTATTATGTGAATACTAAGTGGGTGGTGGATGTTGGGTTTGTTAATGAGCTTCAAGGCAGTAGTGCTATCAGTAACAATTTGGATAGGCTCAGAGTAGTTTTGAAGATTGTTGGAGATGTATATAAGTCCTTTATAAATAGCCAGGAGCTCAGCCTGGATAATGGAACAATTCTTTTGAAGTTTGTAGTAGGCCTGGTATTGAAAAGTGTTCCTTTGATTTAATACTACAAAAGCAGCACTTACGTGTTGATCAGTCTTAGAGCCATCTGTGTAAATACTGATTCCCTTGAAATTCTCAGAAAAGTTGTGGAATGAAGTGATTTAACATGGCAGGATGTCCCAATTTGAAGATGGAGGCAGGGATATCTAAACCAAAGTTTTTGATGTCATGGAAGAGTTGCTCAAGTTCCTCAGTGTGGTTGACTCCAGTGTTTGGAAGAGTGTTGAGGGTGTACTCATTACTACAGTGTGTAGTTTTCCAGGTGAGGCTGATTTCTTTGATTCTGATATCAATGGGAATCAGAGCAGAGAGCAAAAGGATGGCTTCAGTTGGTGCTGTACGATAAGCGCAACAGATGCGAAGAGCTGCCCTCCTTTGAACTCCCAAGAGTTTGTTTTTAAGTTTGGTTTTTCTAACCGCTTCCTCCCAAGGGCAGCTGTAAGTTATGACGGGTTCAATCGCATTACGGTAGATAGTTCTTGTTATAGTAGGGTCGATGCCCCAATTGTTGGAAGCAATAGAGGTCAATGTGTTGCTGAGTTTATTAGCTTTGTTGACAATGTAGTCAATGTGGTTATTCCAATGCAATTTTCTATCGAAAACAACTCCTAAGTATTTAAGTGTGTTAACATTTTCAATTTTATTACTACCATTGCCAATTCTGATTCCTCTGCTAAGAACTTTGTTTTTGGTAAGGATCAAAGCTTGGCTTTTTTCGTAGTTTATTTGTTGTTTGGCATTAGTTGCCCAGTCTTTAACAATGTCCAGGGCTTGATTGGCTAGGATTTCGAGATGGTCCCTATTTTTATGAGAGGAGAATAAGCGTGTCATCAGCGTATGCTTGTATAGTGCCATTGTTTGGCATGGTCTGGTTAAGAAGATCGTCTATTAGAAGACACCAGAGTCCAGGGCCGGATCTGGAGTCCTGTGGGCAGCCTCGATTTATTTCCTTGCAGATGGTAATGTTGGAAGAATGGAACTCAATAGTTCTGTTTTTAAAATAGCTCTGAAGAAGGACATAAATGTTCTTGGGACAATTGATATTCCCGAGTGCTTCAAGAATTTTGGGGTGCCAGGCATGATCAAAAGCCTCACGGAAGTCTATTGACATAAGGAGAGCGTGTTCTTTTGAGTCCCAGGCAGTTTTGATGAAGTTGGTGACATTTTGTAAGGTATCAGTTGTACTTTTACCAACTTGGTAAGCATATTGATGTTCATTGAGGGGGTGGTTTTTGTGTATGATCCAGTTTATTCTTTGAATTAAAAGCCCATCCAAGACTTTACCCAAGTTTGAGATTAGTGAAATAGGTCTGTAGTTACTGGTTTTCTTATTGCTGTCCTTGTTAGGTTTTTTAATAAGTTTAATCTCGGCTCTTTTCCAGCAGTTAGGAAAGTATTCCTGTTTAAGACACTGATTATAGAGGCACACCAAGACAATAGGGAGGCTTCAAATGCATTTTTAATCATTCTGCCTGTGATTTTGTCGAGTCCTGGGGAAGTGTTGATGCTTAAGGAATGCACCATGTTTTCTACTTCTTTGAAAGTGAACGGTTGATCGTTGTTTGATTTAGGAGGCTAGCTGGTTTTGTTACGGATTTCTGTATGAAGAGCATCGTCTTCATTGGTGTCGTCCATTGGAAAAAGATGATTGAGAATATATTCTAAGGTCTCATGGTTGGTGTTAGTGTGGGTGCCATCTTCCCTTTGGATCGTGTAGGGTAAGATGACTCTCTTCCTTTTGTTAAAAATTATTTGGTAAGGTCCTTTCCAAGGCTTGTCTGTAGGAGCTTTAGTGCAGAATTTGCACCAGGAGTCAGTCCTAACAGTATTAATCATGTCTTTGTATTTTTTCCTTTCATTAATGTATTGTGTTCTTTTCTCATTTCTGGTAATTTCGTCTGTTTCTCTTCTGACACTCAAGCCTTCTGACAAGCCTTGCTTTGTCAAGCCTTCTGACAAGTTTTTTCTGTCTTTCAAGAGAGGGATTCCACCAGCAGCATTTCTTGTTAGTGCCAGGATGGTAAGTTGTGGTTTCATGGAAAGTATTAAGGATGCAGTGTTTAAGTTTGTTTATGAGGTTGTCAATGTTGACTGGTTCTCAGCTGAGAGAAGCAAACTCGAGCCAGTTGGTCTTAAGATTTTCTTTGAAGGCATTCCAATCTGTTCTTCTTTGTCTTGTTAGGTTGGAAATTCTTCTTTCGGGCTTGCTAGCTTTCAGAGAGAAGCTGATATATCGGTGGTCACTGGCACTATCCTCCTCCAAGGTATAGCAATGTTCATCACTGGAGCTTATGATATCAGAGATGAAGCAGATATCAATCCAGCTCTCTCTATTGATGGTGTAGAAGGTTGGGAGCAAGGAAGTGTTCATAAAGGTCAAACAATGTTGGGTTGCAAATTCACTGAGTTTTGTGCCACTGTGGTCCTCCACAGGGCTATTCCAGTCATGACTTTTAGCATTAAAGTCGCCGACTAGGATGATGATTTTATCTTTGAGAGCCTGTAGAGTCCGGTCAAGTTCTTGTAAATGTTCATCAAAGTCAACATTTGGAGAGATGTAAACACTGATGAGGTAATAGTCCATCTGTTTGTTATGAAGAGTGACAGTGGTCATAAAGCTGTTAGTGAATTGAGTGACCAGTCCTGTGTCCAGCTCTTTGTTTTTTACAATAATCCCTGTTTTATTGTCTTTGTTGTTATCACTGTTTTGAAAAATGCTCCAATCACTGAAATGAACGATTTTGTTGTTCAACAGGTAAGGTTCTTGGATGAATATTATGTCTAAGTCATGTTGTTTGGCAAATTGTAGGAGTATAGAGTTAGCAGCTTTACTCCTCTGCATATTGATGGAAAGGAAGTTAAGATGGTCGAGGTTGTTGTCATTCGATTGGGCGATACGCAGAGTCAGTGGTGAACCGCTGGATTGGTTCGAAGTGGCAGAATCATTGGGTCCGTCAGGGTTAAAGTAATTGGAGGTGGTGTAACACATGGTTAAGGTTTAACAGAGGAGAACAGATGGCGGGTTGAGAAGTTATTCATAGTTTATGTATTTGACAGTGATTGATTTCATCTTTCTTGTGTATTGGCAGTTATAATGGTACGCATTGTGGATTGTGGAAAAATGGTTATTTTTATCTTTTTGGGTGTCATTGTATTTAGTACAGTTAACACATAATGCAGTTTTGTTTAGATTAGTACAATTTTTGTAGTTGTGGTTCTCAGCACATTGGCTGCAAGCCAGTTTGGATTTGCAGTCTTTGGAGTCCAAAGCCGCAGCAGTTATAACACCGGAGAAATGGGATGTAGTCATCCACACGAATGTTAGCCCAGTCGACCAAAACCAAGTTGAGATTGATAAGAGCATTTCTTACACGTGATGGTAAGTGACAATTAGGTGTTTGCTGTCGGAGTCAGGATTTTTCTTGTTAATTTTGGAGATGATCTTACAGGATTTCAGGAAGTCCTGCTCTTCAAAAAGTTTGTTTATTTCTGGATTTTGTTTGTAGGTACAAGGGAGAAGTTGGTTCTCATTTATATAGTTAAGTTTGTAGTTGTGGTTCTCAGCACATTGGCTGCAAGCCAGTTTGGATTTGCAGTCTTTGGACATGTATCCAAAGCCGCAGCAGTTATAACACCGGAGAAATGGGATGTAGTCATCCACACGAATGTTAGCCCAGTCGACCAAAACCAAGTTGAGATTGATAAGAGCATTTCTTACACGTGATGGTAAGTGACAATTAGGTGTTTGCTGTCGGAGTCAGGATTTTTCTTGTTAATTTTGGAGATGATCTTACAGGATTTCAGGAAGTCCTGCTCTTCAAAAAGTTTGTTTATTTCTGGATTTTGTTTGTAGGTACAAGGGAGAAGTTGGTTCTCATTTATATAGTTAAGGACATTGAGAAAGATAACTCTCGGGTTTTTTCTGTTGGTTTGTCTGATGTTAATCTTATCATTGAGGTCAGGGATAGACTCAATAGCAGTGATCAGTTTCTCAGTATCTTTTTTATTTTTCAGCTGGATACAAAGATCCTTATTTTGAGTAGTTTTCAGCCCGTTTATGATTATACCGAGCTCTTGACAATTGATATTGTTAGTAATGGTTTCTTTAATATCAGATATGTTTACTTCAGTGTTGTCCTCGGCAGAGGGAGAAATAAGGATGGCAAACTGTCCAGTGTGGTTATTAGGTTTTTGGGTCTTTGAGAGTTTTGTTTATGATCTTGCTGATGGTACTACTACCAGGTAATTTAACTTTGTCCGCGTAAGTCGGACCGTTTTTGACCGAGGTTTTGGTAATGGTTTTGAGGGATCCAAGAATTTCGTGTGCGAATCCCTGGATTTCCAGAGCATTATTGCGGATTTTCTCCCTTTCCTTTTGATTTATGTTGCTTTTATATTTTTCCGGTAATAGGTTGATAATTTTACTGATGTTGTCAAAAATCTTGTTACGGATGATAAGTTCTAAGTCGGTTATGTCACTCATGTTAGAGTTGAAAGGTGTTAGGTGTGGTGAGGTACTAAAAACAAAAAGGTGTGGTTAGAAACGTTAACTTACGCAGTCCTGTTCTTAGTAGTCAGTTGGTGGTTAATAGTAGTTCCAAACAAAATCCGTTAACATCCACTAGCTGGCAACACTTAATCAGTATATATCTGTGGGGTATCGAAGAGAGGCAAAACAACACTGTGTTGACACAATTAGTTTAAGAATTGGTGAAAAGACCAAGTGTAAATCCACCGTTCAAGGAGAAAGGAGAACTGCACACAATAGGAGTTGGGCAGAAGCAAATAATCCACTTGCATCGACGGGTTGGCAACACTTGCTGGCGATAACAACTTTAGCTTTGATGGTCTTCTGTAAGGAGAATCCAGTGGCCCCAGTAGTATGTTGGTAGCACTGACATTGTCGAGAATTTCTGCATCATGGCGCATTAGACGTCCAGTGGCCCCAGTAGTATGTTGGTAGCACTGACATTGTCGAGAATTTCTGCATCATGGCACATTAGACGTCGCCTATCTGATGCACTTATACAAACGCAGGTTGGAGTTGGGTGTGCGACGCATGCAGGTTGGAGTCGGCGCAGCGGCGTGACGCGCTCGATCGCTTCGGATAACATAAAATTTTACCTTTTAAATTATATATTGGTGTTTGTATTATAAAATTTATTTTATACGTATGTATTTAAAGTAGGGATTTAAATTATATATTGGTGTTTGTATTATAAAATTTATTTTATACGTATATATTTAAAGTAGGGGTGGGCAACATTTTGTCAATTTATCGGTTAACCGGTAAATCGGTAAACCGGTATACAATCCCTAGTGGGCAACACCCGGCCCGCGGGCCACATGCGGCTCTCAAGCAAGATTTGTTCGGCCCGTCACTAAATTTCTCTGTTACATATTAATACGGCCCGCCGCCTAGATTAGACAGTGCCTGTAAATTCTGGAATATTCGAGATGCTTAGGCCACTTGCTATATGAGGAGAAGCAGCTACGATTCTCACCAATTTGCTTTAAGATCAGTTGGGAACTACAGAATTGGATTAGTAGGTTTTGATTGTTTTGAAAAATTTGAAAAAATTTCTGGTCCTAAAATATGTCCGGACCTTCAGGTAGTAAATACAGAAATTTTGATCAAGAGCGTCATACCTTCCAGGAGAAATGGACCCAAGAATATTTGTTTGTTATTTATAAGGACAAGCCAATTTGTCTGATATGTAATGAAGCCGTCGCAGTTTTAAATGAGTACAATTTAAAAAGACATTATACCACCAAACATTTTCAAAAATATGGAAGTTTAACAGGGCAACTAAGAAGCGATAGAATCGAAAAGTTAAAAAAGAAATTAGCCGCTCAACAAACTGTTTTACTATAACGCAGTGAAGAAGCTGATGATATCATTCGGGCGAGTTGTGTTGTTAGTAAAAAACTACATTTCAAGTCGTTCTCAGAAGGCGAGTTTGTGAAAGAGTGCTTAATAGAAGTGGCAAATATCTTGTGTCCAGAAAAAAGTAAAAAGTTAGTTTATCCAGAAGAACAGTTACAAGACGAATAGGTGCACTGGCAGAAAACATAAAAGTAGCGCTTGGCGAAGTCGTGGAAAAATGTGTAGCATTTTCCATAGCATTGGACGAAAGCACTGATATTACTGATACAGCGCAACTAGCAATTTTTATTCGTGCAGTTGACCAAAATTTGAAAATAACAGATTTGCTCGCACTTCGAACCATGAAAGACACTACAAAGGGGGAAGATATTTTTTAAGAAATCGTTAATGTTTTTAGTGCTTTTAGACTGGACTGGGCAAAGTTAAGCAGTGTCACTACAGATGGAGCTCACGCAATGATAGGGAAAAATGTGGATAAAATAAAATCAGAATTATCAGAGAGAAATATTGACATTAATAACCTGTTTGCATTTCACTGTATCATTCGTCGAGAAACCTCTGTGCTAAATCATTAAAATTCACGCACGTAATGGAGACAGTTGTTTCATTTGTAGATTTTATTAAATCGAGAGGTTTGAATCACCGGCAATTTTAACAATTCCTGCAGGACTTGGAATCGGAATATGGAGACCTCGTTTTACATTGTGAAGTTCGCTGGCTCAGTAAGGGCAAAATGTTGAAGCGATTTTATAAGTTAAGAGAAGAAGTGCAGACTTTTATGGATATGAAGGGCAAATCCATACTAGTCAAACCTTTGAGAAATGATGCATGGTTATCTGATTTTGCATTTTGATGCTTGAACACGCAAATCCATACTAGTCAAACCTTTGAGAGATGATGCATGGTTATCTGATTTTGCATTTTGATGTAAATTTTCTTTTTTAAAACCGATGATTAAATTGTCATGGAAACGAAATAAATATCGTTTGGTTTGATCAATTAACGGATATTAAAGACTTTTATCAATGAGAATTGTTTGGAACAGTTTTTAATTTTATTACAAAATCAGAAAGAAGTATACATTTTCAAATAAAACATCTTAATGCATTTTCAAATAAAACAATAAAATAAAATACTTCCCGTAGTCGCCATTATGTTATTGCCGGTGCTTTGCTTGGTGCTTTAGCAACTTATCGCTTAATTACTCGTTTAGTTACGATTATACAATGCTGCATTTTGCGTAAATTAATAACAACATAAATTAAATTGTAAATAATAAATTGAAACTTTCCTAATAAATGCTCAAAATCAATTTTTGGAAAAAATGATTGAACACCTGTCATTAAACCTACCTAACCCTATTGCTTAGAAAAAATAAATAGAATTGTCCAAAGTTCTGCAAACTCGAATTCGCGCCTGAACCAATTAATCTCATTAGTTTGTAAGTATTGTAAGGAAGCCGAACATCTTCCTCTTAGATGACAATGTTTTTGGAACGAACTGTACACTGAAAACTTCAGCATGTATAATGGTAACTTCCTCCATTCTATGACAGTGTGTTCTCTTTAGTGCATATATATTGCAATAATGTATTAAAGATCACAATATCTCTCACTGAAATGTGAGCAACATGTACATATTTTCTGTAGGTAAGCAAAAATTCATATTGTGTGGCAATTTGCTGAGAAAGCTTCCATGATTGACTGGTTAATTGTGATTGATTTTTTTGACCATGTCCGATATATAGCAAATCAAACTAAAAATATTAAATAAATATTTTAATATTTGTAATGTTAAATATTATATCAAAATATAATACTGTTCTAATTTAAAATTGAATATTAATTTAGTTAAAATGATAAATATTTATTCAAGTGTATTATATTTGAGAAACATCTGGAGATGATTTTTTTTGAAAACTATAACATTAATGAAATAAAAATAATTTCTGAATAAGAGACTGTTTTTGATAGTGAATTTTAAAATGCTTTTCATTTAAAAATAAACATTAAATTATAAATATTTTATGATTCTAAATTTCTCAAAAATAGCATTAAACTTTCATTACATCTGGTTTGAATTATTATTTTTTTGCTTGCTTTACTTTCTATTATTGCTATTCACCTTATTTTAATCTTTTAATATAAATAAACTAAAAGCACTTACAGCAGTATAGGAAAAGTAATTCAGAAAATGTGCCGAAAATGTTTGTTCATTTTCTGAATTAAAGTTTTCCTATACTGCTGTAAGTGCTTTTATTTTATTTATATTAAAAGGTTTTGAATTATTATTTAACTTGATATTTTTTCATAAGAAAAAACAACTTTTTTGCGTTCTCTTATTTTTGTCCCTCCTTAAAATATTGTATATTCTGTTAGCCTTAAAATAGTAAAACTCCTCCAGACTAGTGTGATTGAGACTAAGGTAGGCCTAAATTTTCAGATATGTTGAACTATCAGGAATTTTAAATTATTTAAACAATTTTGTAATTTTTGAAATTATAGGAAATTTAAAATATTAAGTATTTTTAAAATGTTTGCTTAGGTATTGAAAATATATATCTAATTTACACAAAAAAATTATAATAATTATGATTTTTAAAATCTTGAATTTGTTTACAATAAATCAGATCATACATATACTTCAACTATTGGCATTTTGTTAAATTTGCATGCATTTAAAATGAAACTAACCAAGATTCATAAAATTTTGAATTTATTTTTAAAAGTTTTGAATTATTTATGACAATTTATATTTCTATATTTTTATTATTATTTATTGCAATATTGAATGGTCTTTTAATTTTCAATTAAAGACTACAGAAATCTGATTCTCTTAGAACACTGAATGTATTAAGCATGATGCTGATTTAGCTGATGTTGTTATGATTGTTTTGCTGAGATTCACTTTAAAACAAAAAATTATTGTTATTAATTTTTTTTTCAAATTAAATCTCAAAATATTAAAAAAATTTTTTATGGTTTTGGATTAAACATTGTTTTAACTGAGTCACTGAAATTTCTAAAGTTTTGGAGCAGTAAATGAAGTTTTGCTGTATATTGTCAATTTTTTATTATTTTATCATCATTTTTTATAATATATATAAATTATGTTAATTACACAGATTCATAATGTAACATATTACAGATATGTAAATCTAAGCATATAAATATTGACTGACAATTTGGATGTAATATAAACTAGATTAGATTTGCAAACTATTTTATCCTATTATGTTGCATAAATTTCATAAGTAATTTATAAAATATATAGAATTAATTTAATATTTTATCAGAAATAATTTCATTTATTTATAATGCAGTTAGGTATAAATTTCATTCTAGTTTCAGAAATCACTAATTTAATATCCCTTACTATGTCATAAATAGAAAAATTTATTTGAAGCACAAATATGTGATTTATTATTACTATTATTAATTATAAAAAAATTATAGCTTATGAAGAAAATACAATATAAATAAATATTAATAGAAGATAAACAAAATATTTTTACTTTTACAAAAAGTGTTCATAACTTCTGCTATACTAGGAGATATCAAAAACAAACAAATACAGCACTATTTAGCAGAGTAAAACAGAATTAAACGGTAACGTTTTCGATCTGTTCTAGGGTCCTAGAACGGATCGAAAACGTTACCATTTAATTCTGTTTTACTCTGCTAAATAGTGCTGTATTTATTTGTTTTTGATATATTTTTACTTTTATTACACAATGACAATAGTTATTATAATGCAAAAAGTAATGTTTTGAGTAGCAATCAATCGATAAAGCCATATTGTCAATTTATCAGGAAATTTAAATGATTGAGATGATTTTTGTTTAAATTGTATTATCTTCTTTAATTAGTTATAGCAATGTTTATAGAAATGATATAAATAGGATGTTTTTCATTTCTTTATAAAATAAATGTCCTCAAGGACAAATGATTGGATTTGTAACCAAACTTTTAAATACAATTTATTAGAATTTCAGAATTAATTTTAAAAGGTTTGTTAGTCATGATTACAGACAAACTAAATATAAGGATTTTATTATTTAATAAATGTTATGTTCCCATTAATATTTATTCTAGCAATAGTATGCACTCAATGATTAATATACATGCATTTAATGGAAAGCGAAATCAGTTACTTGAATAATTTTTATTTGACAATTTTGTTTATTATGCCAAACAAAAAGAAACATTTTACTATCTAAAAATGTAGACTGTCATACTTTATTTTGATAAAAATGCCATATGTTATTTTATTAATTGCTGTTGAAAATATAACTTTCTCATCCATGATTAAGTTTGATCTAATGTAATCGTTTCATGTTGTTCCAGATAATTTTTATTTGTGAAAAATAAATATGTATGCTTTAATTTATAAAATAGATTAATTTAAAAATAATAATTACAGGAACTACTCAAATTATGAACATTTCTAAAAATTATTACATTTCTCCTTAACTCTGTTTTCAAATAACACTTTATGATAAAAAATGAACATTTATTAATAACATTTTTGGTTACTTTACTATTCATCATCACCAATTTCTTAAATCGTCATTAAAAAATATAGAATATAGAACATATTCAGGTGTTCTCAACTTTGAGTTTCGTTTCTAGAGTGCATTTATAAAGTGAGAATATATTTCCTGTAGACATAATGTTTAAAATGAGTTACATTCTCAACAATGAAATTTGATCATAAAATTAAATAATAAGTAAAGTATAATATTATGTAAACATGAACAAAACAATAGCATATAATTAAGCAATGATTTATTTTTCTGAAAAATGAAAACATATTCTCTAAAATCAAGCATATTATAATAAAGAAATTATTTGTCATAAAAATGTTAAAAGAATTGTACTGTGTGTATGTGTGTGTTCACAGGGTGAAGAAAAACTTCATCGTAAAATTTTGTTCATGATGGGGGCCTCGAAACAAGTCAAAAATGTCCGATGAAAATATGGTCTAAACGGCACCATTTTTGAGTTATAACTCTTTAAAGCTAGCCAATCACCGTTGATTACACAAAGCATCACGATGCATTGCATTGCCAAGATGCATCACATTACATTGCTCTCATATTTATTATCGAGTAATAAGAAGGCAATGTCTTGGCAACGTGATGCGTCGCGATGCTTGTGTACTTGATGGTGATTGGCTAGCTTTAAAGGGTTATAACTCGAAAATGGTGCCGTTTAGACCATATTTTCATCAGACATTTTTGACTTGTTTCGAGGTTCTCTATCAGTACACAAAATTTTACGACAAAGTTTTTCTTCAACCTGTATATATATATATATAGTGTGTGTGTGTGTGTGTGTGTGTGTGTGTGTGTGTGTGACAAAATAGCTTTATTTCAAAGTAAGTGCCACACAAATGTAGGGATGTTCAATTAGCAGTCTCCACATTGTGACCATCAGTATCTCTTCAGAGCTCAAAGTAATGCAGCATTCATTGAAATTTCATCTCTAATTCACAAACAGCCTTGTCTGTTGGATCTGCCTTATGAAATTTCTTCTCAGATTTTCTCTAATTTCCATATATTTCATGCTTTTGATCTTGCATGTCACCACAAACACTCATTCTTCCATGGTCAATGCTGCATCACTTTGAGTTCTGTAGAGATGCTGATGGTCACCATTTAGAGACTACTCACTGAATGTCCCTACTTTTGTGTGACATTCACTTTGAAATAAAGCTATTATGTTGTCTTAACCTCTTTTTTCTGTATTCACATTATTTTTTGAGATAGTAACTTTTGGGACATCTTTTATATATAACTATATTTAGTAGTATTTTTTAAAATATAATTATATTTTTAAAAATTTTATTATTATTTAACACTTTCCATATGGGTGTTCAAACCTCATTTGAGCATTACAAGAATTGAGATGATGATTTATTTGTAATGTTTTTAATTTGTTATTGTTATTGAAAAATATTTCCTTTGTCAATTTGAATATTTTTGTGAAGAATCAAACATGATACATATGATTGATCACTCATTTTAGATTGCACAATTATTAGAGTGAGACAATTGAATTAGAAATTTCTATTAAAATTGTTAATATAAAATAATAAAAAAACTATTAAAAAAATTTTGATCAAAATTTTCTACAAATTTTATTTATTATTATTGAAAATGTTAATTGTTGTAATAATATATATTCATTAGTCCATAATTATATATATATATATATTATCCATAATTATTTCATAATTTGAAATAAAATTTCTAGTTGATAAAGAATTTTAGTTGTTGATAGATGCATTTAATTATAATAAAGGCACTGAACTTACAAGTTAGTATCTTAAAAAACCACATTGCTATAGCTTTTTATCACTTCCTGTTTTTACCAATAAAAAAACACGACATTGCTTCAAAATAATCTTTTCTGTTAGACATTGATTGAATAAGGCTTCTTGTATAATTGGCATCAATATTTTTTCAAGAAGAAACAATTGAAGTATTTAATTCTTTAATAAAATATTGCTTGACACTGCAAAGACTCATGAGCTAATTGACCATAGAAGTTTTCCTATTGGATTTAAATCAGGTGAAAAAGGTGGCCAATCGATTACTTGAATATTCCTGTCTTGGAACTATTGAATAGTGCTTCTCCCTCTGTGTATGAGAGCATTGTCTTGTTGAAACATCTGGTCACTCCCATTAAAAGTTTTTCCAAATTTAATTTAATATAGTCTAATAAGTTGAGGCATTCATATAACCATTAATATAAATAATATCAGTATTTCCATTTCAATTGAAGGCAGCTCAAACCATAACAGAATCTTCATCTTGTTGGCATCTACAGAAGGAACTCATCTTTTTTCCTCAGATCATGTCAGTAATACTGCCAACCATCTAGACCTCTAAGATAAACTTTTTTTTATCACTCCAGACAATTTGTTTCCATTCCTTTTTCCAACAAATTCTTTCTTTGTTGTTCAACAGTTGCTAACATTTTTGTCTTGTGAATTGTTTTCAAAGTTGGAGATTATTTTTATATTTAATATTTGGATTTCTTTTAAAGAGCCTTTATAATATTGTTTTATTGATAGAAATATCTTCTCTTCTTGAAATTTCACCAAGAGATGTTAATATATTAATAATCTCTCTAATAATGGATCTTTTCTGTAGTAGTCAGTTTTGAAGTACATCTGAGAGATGTTTTTTACTATATTCATCATTTAGCCTACAATAATTATTTATTGCTGTTGAGATCTTTTCAATTTCTTAGCTATCATTTTATTAAATAATCCTTGAGATTTAAAAACTTATATCTGTCCCTTTTTCATTTTCAGAGAGTTGTGATTTCCTTTCCATTTAATGATAAAAATAACACACAAATTATTTAATACAGCCTAATATAGCTTTAGAAATATACAAATCATAGCTTTAGCAATATCTAAATTAATAAGTATTCATGATGCATTTTTAATCGTTTTTAAAATTGAAGTTTTAAACATTGCCTTTATCATTTTGCAATACTTCCAAAATCAATTTTTTTATTTTTCTGTTTCTAAATATTATTTTAATTCTATAATAATTTTCATAAATATGCATTTACATGACTGTAAGGAAACAGTCTATTTGAATTTACTTATGGTGCAATTTTTTTCCTGTTTTACAGTAAAATGTGGGTGCATTTATCATTATGCATGTTATATAGATACAGAAATATCTTACATAGTGCAGTTTTGAACAATGCGGATTTTGGTCTAACGTGTTTTTATTATTATACATATCAACATTGGCAACACTGATCAGTGATCCCCGAGTGCCACAGGTGACATTCAAGAGTCATGTTTATGCAGTAGTTTTTCGATTGGTTCTCATGTATATACATTCTTTTCCTGCTGCATTCTATTATTTATGTTAATATTAATATTTAATATTCTTTTATTATTTAAGTATGAGTGAAAAGTAACAAAACAAACAAGACACTGTTGTAGTAACAAAAAATGCAAGTGGTTGACATTAGAGAATGAAACTTGAAATTGTAAAATGTCACCAGAATGGAGCTTCATTTGCTAAAATAGCACGTGAGATTTCAATGAATGAGTCCTAATGTTTTCTACAACTTTTATATCAATTTAAAATAATTTTCTTTGTTGTTTAGTTAATAAAAATAAATATTTTTTCATTTTTAAACATTTTTATTATCCTAAATCTTTGTAATAAACAAATCAAATTGAAATCCATTATAAATCAACTTCAAACAATGTGGGTTTGCATAGTGCAGACGCTTCTGGGAAACAATTAACTGTGCTATGTAAGGTATTCCTGTATTTTGAATTTTCTGTTTATTAGGGATAAATAGATAAACAGTTATCTAAAACTTCAGAGTAACCCAAAATGGCTACATGCTATAAATTCTCCAAATTGTTTATAATGCAAAGATAAATAAAAGAAAATTTTTCATCAAAATTTTGATTAACTATAAATTATTAACTTTAATAGTTTTGATAACGGATCTGTTATGGCAATTGTGTGTTTGGACATATAAAATTGACAAATTGATATATCATGTATATCAATCCATTGTGAAAGTGTTAATTAAATTAGTACGAGAATACTTTGACAGTCAATAGCAACTATAATGACATAATACATTTTCTTGGATATATTGTATAGAAGTGCACAGATTAAGAGATGTGATCTCATATGGGGTTATGAAAGAATTTCTAGGGATAGTGAAAAAATGTGAAAATTAAAAACAGACTGAAGAAATTAAGATTGGATATTTTTCAGATACAGCATAAATTTTAGAAATTCACTCAAAAAATTAACATTTGGTAATAATTCAGAAAACTTCTCTTAATAACTCAATAAAATCAATAAAAATTCAATCATAATTAATGTTGGATGCAATCAATATTCAGTCATTCTTTATCTTCAGAATATTATATTTTCAAAAAAACAGCATCAGTAAAAAATTACAATTACTTACAAAATTAGTTACTTATATTGAAAGTTTAATTAATGTCACTGAATTATACTATGGTGACTTTTAGTATTTTGAATTATTACTTTAGCATTTTTTAGAACATTATATAAAAAAATTTGATGTTTAGATTAATGCAGATACCTGGACCATATAATATGATAATTGCATTGAATAATTTGAATCCAAAATATATAACACAAGATGTTAATAAAATAACAAAAAATTCAATACTTAATTTTTTAAATTCAAAATTCAATAAAATGTATTATAAACAATTTGGGGAATTTGTAGCATATAGCTGTTTTGGGTTACTATGAAGTTTTAGATAATTGTTTATCCATTTATCCCTAATAAATAGAAAATTCAAATTATCTATGTAACATGCATTGCATAATGATAAATGCACCCACATTTTACTGTAAAAAAGGAAAAAATGCACCATAAGTAAATTCAAATAGATAGTTTCCTTACAATCATGTAAATGCATATTTATGAAAATAACAAAATTCAATTTACTTTTAAATAATGTAAAATGAAATCTGTGATATTTAGTTATCTTAATTTTAAAACAATTAAGAAATAATATAAAGCAACATGTTATTTATGAAGTAATTCAGTCATTCTCAACCTTTTTTCTGTTGAGAAACACATTTTAATATTTTAAAATTTTGCGGCATACCTAAATATCTTAAATAATAATTTAGATTTAACAACGAATTTTTACCTAACTGATTATTATATTTATTCTTATTTATTACATTCAGATTACAGACATACTTGTACATGAGATCATTAAATGGCAGCCCTTATTAAGGGCTGCCATTAAATGGGCAGCCCTTAATAAAATTTTAGAACATTATACCTGCGGGCAGCCCTTTAATTGGGGCTGCCCACAGGTATAGCACCACCTGCGAATTTTGTCTTTTTAGAGAAACTATAATTTGAATTTTTATTCCTTAATTTTTACATTATGAAAATGATAAAAAATTTTGGCTGTCACATAAATTAAGAGGGGTTAGATTTTTCTAATGATACCCTATTTATAGGAATTGGTACAGTGGTTCGACTGCAAAAGGGATATCCAGCTAACCATATTTCACTATTAATATATATGTATATTCATACAATTACATACAATTCATTCTTAATTTTTTGTGGCATACTGTCAAAGGTTTGGCAGGACACTAATGTGCCGCAGCACAGTGGTTGAGAACCACTGAATTAATTAATAAATAATGAAAATTTTGCCATCATATTATCTATAAGGTGGAAGAATGTATAATTGTCAGGAGAATATGTTTTCACACTTATTTGTGTTTAAAGTATTAATATAAGTATTTTTATTGATGTCAGTCATATTCTAAAATATGTAAAAACTTAAAATAACTCAGAGTAAAATGTTTCATAATTTACAAAACATTATAAAATACATCTTAATTGTTGTTATATTTTAAAAAATGGCTGAACTCTCACGAAAAATAAGCCTCACTTTATATCATAAGTAGAATATGAACCTGCCTTACAGCAAGCAAAAGTGAGAAATGCAATATGTACTTTTGAGCAATACAACTGTATTTACAAGCATGAATACTGCTGTGCAATGTTGCCACTATGCTGTATTATACTCTAATTTACAGAAATAATTGATCTAAGCTAGACTTTTTTTATATAATCATTGTTAAAACTGAGTTGACTTGGCAGTTATTATAGCACAGTGGATTTTAGGTGGTGATTGTTTTTCACATCTGATTTAGCAGTAATATCATTTAATATCAAAGCATTTATAAAATTATTCCTCTTGATTTCTAGTTCATTTCTCTGAAAACAGCCAAAACGACATGTTTATTAACATATCAAAATTAAACTAGTCATATTCAGAATCTTCAATAGTTACTCTATATCTATTAGCCAAATTGATTAAATTAAAAAATCCTTTAACTTTGGGCTGTCATATTAGATCTACCATTTTTGTTTTTTTTTTTTTTTTTTTTTTTTTTTTTTTTTTTTTTTTTTTTTTTTTTTTTTTTTTTTTTTTTTTTTTTTTTTTTTTTTTTTTTGAATTAAAAGAATTATCAGCATGTTCATTATCTATTGAAATTTGGGTCTAAATCTCAGATTTTGATTTTCATCAGAATAGGGCTAACATTAAAAATCCATCAAATTTAAGATCTACCATTTTTAATTTTTTAAACTTTTGATTATAATTCCTTTTTGAGAAAATTTTTTCAAACAGTATATGAAAGGATATTTTTTCACATGCAACATTCAAGTGATTGAAAAATAGCAATTTTTAAAAATTCCATAAGTTAAATATAGAAAATTTAGACTCCCTTTTCTACACCACTGATGTGGAATTCCTGGCTCTCTGATTTTTGTTAAGAAATTCTATGGTCTCTAGATTATAGGGATGTATGTAAATTTGATTGGACAGACTTACATTGTCCATTATTGTTTTATATATCTGTTACTGTAGAAGTTTGAAGACTGATAAATCTTAAAATTGATCAGTAAGTCCTAATGTTTACTCTAATGGGATAGTAAAAGTGTGAATTATTTAGTAAAATATTTAAACTTCAAACTTTTATCAAGAGAAATTTGTAATTATCTGGATTTGCATAAAGGATCTGGTAAAAACAATCGTAAATATTATTTTAATTAATTAAATATATTATTTTAAAGTTAGAAATTATACCTTTTTCTTGCTGTTTTGAAATCTATTTTGTGTTTTATGAATATTTTATAAAAGCTCATATTACTATTTTTGAAGTTAGTCATGCATTTTGCTTTGAATAAAATAATTTTACTAATATAAATTAAGGAAACAAATATATAACTCATCAATGCTTAAAATAATTATTATTTAATTTGATATAATAAATTGAATTTATTTTAAAAATATTCTAATTTGGTTATAAATTATTTGTGCAGTTATTCTTAATTTATTTGTTGCAACAAAGTTGATTATTATGATATTTAGAATTACATTATATAGAAGATTTATAGAAGCACTGTGATGAAAATATCCAAAAGACGATATACAACTTCATCAATGCTTGGATGGAGTCTTCCGAGAATAACAACTTGCATCAAATGATCCTAATATATAATATGAACTTCAACATATTGTTTGGGTTGGCTTGCATATCAATTAAATCAATTTGGCAACGTGAATTTATTTTATAGTATAGGATAGATTTCACTACAACACCCTTTTATCAAAGATTTTTTCTTTTGGCATGATTCATATATCCTCAAGCATGTGATGATTGATTCATCAGTGACATTCTTATAATTGCAATTCAGTTCCATAATCATCTAAATTCTTTCATCATAGCTATTAGTAATGTGAGTCTAATGTATCATGTTAAACAGTTTATCAAAACAAACATAAAGAATTTCTTCTTTTCCAATAAATGCTGATGCTATGAGTTTCTCTATACCACAAATGTTGAAAATATCATACCATTTCAAATATATATATATAGTGAATGAATTGTTTACAGATAGCATTTTTCATCTTTCATTTCATTCAACATATATATATTTTTCATTAATCAAATAAAAATTGTTGTCCTTTTATTATTCACTGATTTATTTAAAAGCTCATGAAATCTTTTATACCTGTCATCACTCATTTTCATAGACCAAAATCAGGACAAATAATTGCTACAAACATTAAAAATACAAAGGATGAAAGATTTATATATATATTCATACATGACCAAACTGAAATTGAGTTGTTGCAATACACAAACCAATATTGCCAACTAAATTTTTTGAAAAGCATTAATCAAATACAGTTAAAAAGCATTAAAAGATGATTTAGAAATCACCAAAAACATACTAAAATAATCTAATTATATATGTATTGCACTAACAATACTAAAAAGGGATTAGATATAATGAAAAAAAAACACTATGTTGGCAACACTAACATAAATAAAGATTGTGGCTCATGAACCTACAAAACAGTCAAGCGAGAGAGAGGTCCCCCATTCTAACTTTTATCAGTTCTCTTAGATAAATCCTGATAATTACCCATCTCTCTTTGTAAAAGACCAAAGTTTAAATATTTTACTAGATAATTCACAGTAAATTTTAGGATTTACCAGCAAATTCTAAGATTTATAATTCTTTGAACATTTACAGTAACACACATTTGAAATTTGTTGAAAAAATTTGATTTCATAGGCTCAGTATAAGCTGACTTCTAACTTTTATTGTTTGGTTTTTGAAGAAAGATTTTCTTTATATAAGTATTTAATTTAATAATAATTTATATTCTGTACAGTTATTGATATTATTAATTAATGATTGATATATTACACATTGCTGTCATATGAAAATTTTCTTTGTTATTGCAAAAATTATTTTTTAATATTGAAAAATGTAATAAATTTATATATATATGTTGTGAAAATTTTGTAAATCAAGTGTTTATAAACAGAGATATATCTAACTATATGGCTAAATGTAACATTTAGCTTCACCCATATTTTGGATATCCATTTCTAATATGAAAGTCATCTGCTTACAATTCAAAAGGAGGATTCTACAGTATAAGAATAACATCAGATACAGTTAGTTTTCCAAGACTGTGCAAAGAAACATTGAATAAGGCAAATTTTAATGGAATACAAATTGTTGATAGCCTAGAATATGAAGATTATTTGAAAGAGAAATAGCAATACAGTGGTACCTTGGTTAACGACGGTAATCTGTTCCAGCATTACCGTCGTTATCCAAAGCACGATTTCCCCATAGGATTTAATTGAAAATTGATCATCAGGAAGGACCTAGCAAATTAGGAAAATTCTTATTTTTCCAGATTTAAAAAAAAATTTTATATCAATTTTTTTTTTTTGCATGTGTGAGAAAAATTCCGCGCTTTCATTAAATTCATGACTGTGCGTTCCCGGCCGCACGTAATAGCTTGGCGGGCCAGATGAGGCCGGCGGGCAGCAGGTTGAGAATGGCTGATTTAAACCAACGATGTATATATCGACACATCGATGATTTAAACAAATAGCTAAAACATTTTCGCGGGCCATACAAAATTACTTTGCAGGACGGATGCGGCCCGCCATCCGCCAGCCTGTCTGATAACTAAACACAATAATTTTCGTTTTTCTATAGAAATACTGTACTATATTATTAGAAAAGTCGTTATTCATCAGTTAGAAGTTTTACTTTTAATAATAAAACACACACATTAGAAAAAATTACAGTATAAAACAGTACATTACCAAAATTTGTAATTTTTTGTAAATTAATTAAAACATTGAAAATTTGTAAATATATGTACTGTAATATACAAATATGATTAGTGTTATAAATGCAGAAAGTGTAAAAAATTATAATTCAACTTTTAAAATTAGGGAACTGATTTTTTTTTTTTTTCTGTATTTCTATAATGGTTATTACAACCGCTCACTGCACAATTCATCATTTTAATAATAATCATACAATAAAACAGTTAAAACACGAAAAAATCGTCTAACGGATACGACTTATTCATAAGCAAATACAATGTCCATTTCAGATTTGCAACTCAGGTGACGTCATGCGCGGAACTGACCAATTTAGCATCACTAAATTACAGTATCATACCGTGTCTAAGTGTATCGTGATACTGATTGGCTGAAAATTTTCAAACGACGGGAGCGCGTAATAACTGTAGTAACAGCCACGTTGGTTTTAGCATGTTATAGAAATCTTTATCAAGAAAAGAAAAAAAAGGGAGGTATTCAACTAAATCTTGACAAACGTTTATAAAGAACCCCCGAAAGCACTTAAACACGTCTCTTTAACTTCATTCTGTATACATATTGATAAACACTTTAAAAAACAGTTTTTGGTGCACATTTTTTTTACATCCCTCGATTTTCGAACATTCAACATTCGCACACACTTTCAGGAACCAATTATGTGCGAAAGTCGAGGGCCGCCTGTATTGGGAATGAGCTTTTAAAGTAAGATGATTTATATAATTACAGTATATAAAATTTCAAAACAGGAGAAAATAAGAAATGGAAATCTCATTGCTATCAAAAGTAATCACTAAAAATTTTCAGTTCCCAGATAACTTTATTCCAATCAAAAAACTTCTAATACAATACTAGATATGGGTAATGTTAAACTAACCTGTATACCGAGAGCACGTACCGTCGCAAGTTGCATCCAGCGCCATCTGAACGATCGCGTCGAAACTGACGGATTGCTTGCGAACGGAAACGCCGATATCTAGCCTAAGAATCGAAATTGCGGTTTTTTTTCCATTCTAATTTATCAAAATATAACGAAATTCCTGCTAAAAATATTTTTCAGTGTTATGTTTGATTTATAAGAGTAACTCTATAGAAATTCGTCTGCTATGACAGAAATCGACAGCAACGTCGCCCTAGTGATAAAAATCACCATGGTACAGTATGGTACATGATAGACCATGGTACAGTATATAATTAGTGAACAATTAACTTTTTAGTATTGTGCGATTAAATTACTCTCTTATATAAACTTAATAGTGAAGATGAATACGAATGAATTATTCATTCTTAATCTGTATATTATATATCAATCTACGGCTTCTTTATAACGGGACGATGAACGGGACCCAGTACCGTATTAAAACCCTTAGATGGTCTAAACACTAACTAATTTTGGTGCTCCCCTTACACTTGTAATTCAAAATATATAAAACAGTATTTACATTTTAATAGACTAAACAGCCAGAGGTGAGTGTGCTATTGCAGGGTCTCCAAACTACGGCCCGTGGTCTACATGTGGCTCACAATATGATTTTATCTGGCCCGCCAATTGGAATAATTTTTCAAAAATAATCCGCAAAAAAACGGAGTGTTGATAGATTTCAAAATCATTAATTGAGTTCAAAATATATTCCCGAATAGCAAAAAGTAACTGTAATCCAAGTTACGATCTTTCTGACTCTTTTTTGCATATTTTTCGCCCCCTTCCTATCTGGGAGATTGCTAAGAGAAGGGGCCAGTTCCAACCACGGGCTGTAGCCACACCCGTGGAGGGGGCCGGTTGGTGAATGACGAGGATCGCCGGGCCGAGCCCAGCACCCGAAAAACTTTTCAGGAGTTACCAGATCCGGAATGCGAACACGGGTTCTTCTGAGTGGCATGCCGACAGCGTTACCACTCGGCCATCCGGCCACGATCTTTCTGACTGTAAAAGGTCGGTTAAAATGGACAAAAGAAGAAAAAATTTAAAAGAATTCAAAACAAAATAAAAAAGTTATTCCTTACATCTGTTTCATTGTTGTATCGGTTTATCTGCTTTCAATAAAACTCATATATCTAATTCTAGAGTTTTTTTTTCTATGACCCGCAGAACGATGCAGAAGTACCCAGTGTGGCCTTCACGGCGAAAACTTTAGAGACCCCTGTGCTACTGGAATAATCATTAAGCACCTTTGAGGCTGTTTGAGTCTTTGAAAGCAAGAATGAGGTTATCATGGCACATGCAATTAACACCAGTGACAGTTGGCAACTAAACTAAGAACTTCTTATGACTCAGTACCCATTACTTGTACTAATTCAAACGCGTCTAGACATTCAAAATTTATATAGCTTTCAATCTGCGAGCACAGTGTACTTTATTTTGCAAGATAAACATGATGAAACAAGAGAGAATACTTTATAAACAGAACTTATTTATTTTTCATTAAATTTTGAAAATGGCTATAAATTTAATTAATTTAATAATTTAAATGATAAATTCGGATATGAAAAATTTCTGTAGTGCTCCCTTCCCTTGATGCCCTAAACGTGCTTACTTTGCTTATAAGTTAATCTCACTGACAGGACCCACTAAAGTATTGATCCTAAAGCTCTTGCACAAATTTTAGATATACAGACAACTATCACGGACCTTAATGCGTATGCGCGGACTTCTATCATCACCTCCCTGTTAGGTGGAATTCTCAGAATGTCGGTTCTTCCGGGAATTCCTCCTAACTGGTGTCACGGATCGTAATGCGTATGCGCGAACCTTAGCGTTATGAACATGAGGGACCCTAATGCGCATGCGCAGACTTCCAACATCAGCATTACCGCTGGTAACTCATTATCTCCAAGGACTCGTAACCATCATGCTAACAGTTTTTCTTCATTCACTGGTACCATAACATAAAATACGTTGTGCAACCCCCTGCCCGCGGGCCGGATCCGACCCTCTACTTCATTTGATCCGGCCCCTGATTCATTTCAACGAAGTTGGTCGGATTTTATGGTGGGAGAAATATGGTATGTTTTACTCATGGTTCTACTATAGTCTTTTCAATTTAAGACCTTTCAAGGCCGTCGGCCGGATTAGCGGGGTGGAAACGCTTTGGCTTTCCACTCTGGAGGATCCGGGTTCGAATCTCGGGTCCCACCCCTTGAAAATATTTATCATGGGGTCCGAGCCCGGCCCGTCGATCCCCGTCCTCCAGAATCCGGCTGACCCCTCCGCAGGTGCGGGCAACCTGTAGAAGGGCTTGTTTCGCCCCGCCACTTAGTACTCTTACTGAATTGTGAGTGGAAAGTGACGTCAGCTGTTGACAAAAAAGACTTTTCAAGGCCGAATTCGATGATAGACGAGTCTTTTCAGTTAGAGTTAACTATAGTCGATACGATGTAAAACGGTTCGCTATAGAGAATTTATTACCATTTTCGATTTGATAATCGATTTTAAAGCATAGTAAGCAGATTAAAATATTTTTATCTTTATAATTAATTTTAGCAACTTGTTTTAATTAATTTTAGTTTATTTTATTTAATCATTTGATCCTGCCCTTGATTCGGCGGCAGAATGATAATTTTGCCCCAATCTAGGAAAGGTTGCCCATGCCTGACATAAATAGATCATATAGGTTATGGCCTGTATTCGGAAAATTCCGATAATCGATGCGCGCCATTTTTTTCGCTCCCGCCTTATAGCTCCATTGCTGCTGTCATTATTTCGACCGAAAGTAAATCAGAAACGCATCGATTATCGGAATTTTCCGAATACAGGCCGTAACCTATATGATCTATCAATTTTTATGTTATGGGACCAGCGAACCGGCCCCTCGAGATAGAGATTTGCCGACGGTAATTGTGATAGTGGAAGTCCGCGCATGCGCATTAGAGCCCCTCATGTTTATAAGGCAAAAGTTCGCACATGCGCATTGGTGTCCCTGACACCAGTTAGGAGGAATTTTCAGAATGTTGGTTCCCGGATGAACTGACATTCTGAGAATTCCTCCTAAGTAGGAGATGGTGAGAGAAGTCCGCCCATGCGCATTAAGGTCCGTGATAGCTTGTCTGGAAATCTATGTGCGTGAGCATTTGGATCAATACTTTAGTGGGTCCCGTACATCGTCCGGTTAGTGGCGCGTTATCCTGTGGGCAAAAGGGCAATTGCCTGGGGCCTCCATCAACAGGGGGCCCGAAAGTCCCCAAATCAATATTCTATCAACTCATTTTTGTAGTAAACAAATCGGAAATTAAATTTCTATCCCATATCTGGGATCCTAGATTGCAGATGTGACGTAGGCGTATGGCAACATATGAAATATAAACACCCTAGGGCAGGACAGATGCACTGTCGTGTACAGATCAGCCCTATGCAACGATCCTATCTCATAATATATTTTCTCTGGTACCTTAGAGTGTCATTCCGCCCCATATTCTGCTGATGAAGCTGAACATGGGCTGAAGGACTTCAGCGGCGAAATAAACGCGGTATACGATATCTGCTACTAATCAACAATAACTAGAGCAAATGTATAATTGAATTTTATTGTTTTTATTTCAAAATAGAAATCATCCCCGTGGAAAGGGCCATTATGGTTGTCAATCTTAAATTCCTATATCACATTACACATGGTTAGATTATACCGGAGGCATTTATTTTAAAATACGATCTGTTAATATTGTCTCAAAAAGAAATTCAGATTTAATGGAGGAACAACGGAAATCGCAAATTTAAGCGAATGACACCCCGCAAGAAACATGTTGAAGAATTAAACTAGCATCAACTATAGAAAAAATAATGAAAAATTGTTGTCTCAATTAAACGACATCGAACACTGCTTTTCTGTAGAAATTATAAAAAATAAAAGTGGAATGCGGCAAAGCACTATTGATAGTTTTTTTTCCATACTAATTAAATATGTTATGTTTTTTATAAATAATAAATTGTGTTATAATTGTAACAAAAATATACGTTTCGATTTTATTAAAGTGTAATCATTTTATTTCATTTAACCAAGCTGAATTATAATTAATCTGTATAAGCCGACCACTTATATAAACTACCAGTTTTGATTGGGACGGGAGGTGGTCGTCTTATACAGGTTCTACTGTATATACAAATTTTTTATTTGTTGCAATTTTAAATGAAATTAAGTCACTTAAATTAAATTAAGGGCATTTTTTCAAACACATATTGAGTCTCTCCCCCTTCGAAATTTTTCGTCGCACTATGCGTGATTATTATAACATTGTTCTCCAAACTGATCAGAGAAACAATTTGGATTGTCACACCTGTTTTATAACAAACATATTTCCACGTGTTACATTAGTCTTTATTTCTCTAACAATTACACGTAAATTTATATTTTATTTTATAACTAAAACATTGTTTAGTCATAAAGATTTAAGCATTAATCATTTTAAGATTGGCGTCATAATTTACAGACCTTTCCCCCTATGTCATTTACCGTCTCAAATCTATACTTTATCCCTATACATGACATTATTTATAGATTATCCCTAGCTAATAAATAAATAATACTTAAAATAACACACAAAGAAATAATATACATAGCATATAGAAAATTTTCATTTTATTGCCAAAGCTGTTCTTATGCCACATCATAGTCTTAGAATAATTATGTATTTCAACCGAGCATTATAATAATATAAATTGACGAATTATCTAGGGCTGGGGTCGGCAAACTGCGGCTATTTGGTTATGTATATGTGGCTCTGAAGTAAAATTGAAAATGAAAATAAAACTATCATTTTCATTTATAAAATTTTTAAATAATTTTATTCACATAATGGTGATTTCATTTGTTTTATAGGTCTCGCAAAACTTCGTGGCACTAAAATGCGCGAAGCGTGATGTCAGGGAGGAGAAATCGAGTGTGGAGAGGTATACAGAGGGAGTGGAGAGTTAGTTGAACACGTGTTAAAACTCTAAATTTCCCATAGGCACAATGGTTCAGTATTCGCGAAGAATTTACAGAATGTAACTACCGCGAATAAAGAGAATCGACTGTAGTGAAAAATAAATGTTTGAACTTTCCCATAAGTACAATGTACACTTGGGGAACATCAAACATTTACTTTTATTACTTCATAGGGATACAAGAATTTTTCATTATTTTCTATTGTTGATGCCAGTTTAATTCTTCAACATGTTTATTGCAGTGTGTCATTCGCTTAAATTTGCGATTTCCGTTCTTCTGTTGTTACTCTGGGGCCTTCCCTATGAGTACATTATACTCATGGGAAAGGCCCTAGAATATGTACTTAAGCAGGAAGTTAACCAAAGTGACTAATAATGCGAAAATGTGAGCGCACAGGTGCCCTCTACCGGGCGATGCAACGTTGGCCAATAGCATCTATGGCGAGTAGAGATCTTGGTAGAGACTACGAGCCTTGTCTAGAAGAGGGCGCCATATAAAAATATATATTTATGGTTCTCGAATAATTTTTAAATTGTTGTGAGGAATAGATTTGGCTCTTCCATCTCAAAAGTTTGCCGACCCCTGATCTAGGAGAATTATTTTCCTGACTATTTCTGTTTATCGGGAATATACTGTACTTTATCAGCCAAAACGAAAATGATCAGGAACTAATCACAAAAGTATACTTAAAACAGACATATAAAAACTAAAACAACATATAGATCTATATATCGTGCAAAAATCATTCATTTTATCGAAATTTTAAATTCGATTGTTTTAATCGTCGCTATATTATGACGTGTGCTGAATGATGACGTTTTATGTAAACAAAGCCAAAAAAAAATCCAGTTTCTAACAAATGCAATGGTTCAACAGTGTGAATGACGTCTATGGCATATATGTTTAGAAGTGTATTAAAGCAGTCTTTCTGAAACTGCTGTACTATATATATATACTGTACTATATATATTTTTATTTTTACGCCCCTTTCCAATCAGGAAGATTACTACTGTATTTAATGTGTAGGACCAGCAATTTCTTTTTCCAATATTCCACGACCGACAAATTTTTTCTTCCAGTGCTCCACGGACCGGTATAAGATTTCCAATTTTCCTCAAGAAACGAAGATAAGATTTATGGATACTTTCCTCAACTTCGTACCTCTTGAAACGACCAGCAATTTCTTTTTCCAATATTCCACGACCGACAAATTTTTTCTTCCAGTGCTCCATGGACCGGTATAAGATTTCCAATTTGCCTCAAGAAACGAAGATAAGATTTATGGATACTTTCCTCAATCTTCTTACCTCTTGAGGCATCCAGATTGTGTATTACTATATAGTTTTTGGTTACAACACTTACGAACTTATAGCGGATCCGATTACCTTCTTCTCCACTTCTGGTAGCGGCGCTGCGGTCATTTTCATGTACTTCCGGTCCTGCCGATCCTCGACACTGATCTATATTACTGAGCAGTAAGGAAGCACCTACTATTCTCCAACATGTGGCTATCTTGCCAAAGTTGTAACCCGAAGGCTCCACTTCTGGTAGCGGCGCTGCGGTCATTTTCATGTACTTCCGGTCCTGCCGATCCTTGACACTGATCTATATTACTGAGCTGTAAGGAAGCACCTACTATTCTCCAACATGTGGCTATCTCGCCAAAGTTGTAACCCGAACGTGATCTTTCGTCGCTTCGAAATCGTGTTCCATCTGCTTCTGCTCTCATCCTGGATGTTTCGTTTCATGAATTTTCCATCAAGTATTTAAAATGCAGAGATTTTACTAGTGTGTTATAAAATTTTCCTTTTAAGAGAAAGTCTTATCTGTATTTTCACAGTTCGTCGTTATTTGTTGAAATTTGTTGATTCGTCGTTAAATTTTATAAATACTAGAAGAGTATATGTGTAACAAGTGCTCATAAATTGACTTAAACTTAGCTTCTCACGATTAAGGTAAGACTTTGTAATTCTTAAATGTAAGTGTTAAACTTTTCAATCTGACAGCATTAATTAGTATTTTCTGTCAAATATGCGTTCTGTTATTTAAATATTTTATCTAATTTTATTAGCTAAATTAGAAATCTCTTTAAAAAACAGTAAACAAAACAAGTGGAGAGCATATAATCACAGTTTTATCTGCAGAAGAATCGGTAAATGTAATTGTAAAATTAACACGGATAGTATTAGGGGTAAAGTTTTTTTTATATGCAAATAATAATACTTTTTATTAAATGACAAACATATTTTTTATAGAATTAAAAGAAAAACTTAAATCTAAAGTTAGACCCGGTAAGATCATCTATACCGAATTCTAACTCATCTCCACGGGACACTTTCAACACAGAATGATCCCCACAAATATGTCATTAATTAAACTAATATAAATATTAATTTAATATTTTGATTCTTATTTATGAATAATTTTTCTATAGCAAATGTTAAAATTAAGTTAAAAAATGTTAAAAAATGATCCTTATCGATGTTTTGTTCGATATATAAATTAATTGTAAAGAAGATGATAGGAATGAATTTCTCTGTAAGCTAATCACTTTAAACTTGTTACGTATAAGTATGGAAATGAGCGAAGTGCGGGATTGTAAGTGTGAGGATCACGGAAATACGAATTATATTCGCGATTTATAAGAAAAATTTAATATATCAAACAAAGAAATTGTAAAAGAGAGAAAGCTAAAAATATCAAACAAAGAAACTGTAAACGGGAGGAAGAACGTTAAGATTGAAAAGAAAGCATTTACCGAGTTGCACTGCCCGG
>AYEL01073129.1:0-46895 GCA_000484575.1 Olivierus martensii | reverse complement strand
TTTTTTATAGTTGTAAATAATTTCAGTAATGTACTGGTGACAATCACCGGATAGAAATATAGATCTAGCGATCGTCCGTTAACGAGATTACCGTATTTGATAAAATGGCTTCTTACTCGAACGCGAGAAATAACGTGAGAGGAAAGTGCAAAGAGGAAAGTTTATTTTTCTATTATTCAAGTAATGAATTATTGTAAATTATATAAAATATAAATATAGATATAAATGTGAAAAAAGCATCCACAGCTAACAGATCAGACGACAACGTCAACACCGGCAGCGGAGTGGTACGTTTTTAGCATTTTTTAGCACTTCGCCGGTTAATGACGTCTTTTCTGACGTCACTATCAGTTGAGAGTGAGACGGAGTATAAATATGGAACTTATGGCTCTTACCGGTGAGGTCGCGAGCATCGAATTCGTGCTACCATAGCGGTCTATGAGAATCGGATATCTGTGTAACCTAATCTGTGCGCCACACCAACAGGGAGTCAGATCCCATACACAAGAAGAAAGGTGTTCCCCATTTTGAGTCATTAGTTAACGACGTAATTACCGTCCGAAGCCGTGCACCGTTAGAAGACCGCCAAGGAACCAAAGACTGGACGAAAAGTATAAATAGGTCCTCGATTGGACGAAGATTTCATTAAGAACTCTGAACTCTAGATATAGTGTCGTGTTATAAAATTGTGTTAAAGCAAGATCTACCAAAATCCCACTATTATACAAGGTATTTATCCTCCCTTTATGGGATATATTGTAATTCTCTCTCTCTAGAATAAAGATCCAAGGTGTTAACCGTTCGAGCTGTTTATCGTTGTTTCCCTAAGCACCTCTCCATCCTTACTCACAACTTTAGCCCAAATCATCATCCGATAGGCAAACCCACCTGTTTTGTCGGCATCGTTTCCAACGATCCCGACTGGTATCACATCCTGAAGTTGTCCACACAAGGTTAAGGCCTGTAAAATATTATATCATTTCCCTGGCGTCCCACAGTAAGTCACTCGGTATAAAAGGTTGACGGAATCAACAAGCCAGTGAGGTGTTGTCTTGACGTAAAATCGGCGAAAGTGACATTTGAGTTCTTGTAAAGATCGACGATTGTTTGAAGTTTGTATCGGAGGTGGAGGTAGTAGAGTTAAGTAGTATTTAAGGTTCTTTTTTGCGAATAATCGATTGTTGATATTTGAATTGGATTAAACAAGTTTTTTTGACTAATTTATTGCTGCTTTATTATAGTTTCAATAAAGCATTTAATAACACTTTTGTAAGTGTTTCGAGTTTAATAAATTTATATTTTTTTTATTTAACTTGTTTGAGAATTTGTTCCAATTATAAGTTTCTAACATCGTTTTGTTCGTTCTAGTTCTAACACTTACAAGTTACAACTAGAAATACCGATTAAGTTCTGATTTCCGGTTTTGGTTTTACCTGTTGACGATAGTTGTTAGATTGTTTCGTAGTTAATTATTTTAAGTTAGAGTTTAGTTAAGACCTGAGCTCAGGCCGAACTCTGGAATTTGCAAAGTCGTTAGCCGTTAGGATTAGTTAGAAATGGTATTATTGATATTCGCATTGGATAGATTCTTTAACGGAAAATTAACGTAATAGATTAAAATACAAGACTATGTATGTATATATTATGTTTATTAGATATAAATAAACATAATAAGAAATTATATAATTTTTTATTTATTTTTTGGATGTCTAGAACGAATTAAATTAAATTCCCATAAAAGCCTATGGTAAATCAATGATTGGTTATCGAACAATTCGGATAACGAACATTATCTTAGAATGGATTATGTTCGTTAACCGATCACTCACTGATACCTGCGTATAAAGTCCAACTTTGCAAAAACCGCTCTGCACTTACCCCACTCTGTCTTATCTTTCAGTATACAATCAATTAAAATATGTCAATATGACGAATTTGATTCATGCTATCATCTACGAACAAAAATAAAATGCTTTACATTATGGAAAAATTGTTTATTTGATTATATTTATTGAAATTTATGAAATTTTTTGTTGGCAAAAGTTTTCTCTACATCATAGTAAAATTAAAAAACAAGAACCAGTCATAAAAATATTTTTCAAACTTTCAGTTTTATTTTTGTATTTAAAGAAACAAATTTGCTTAGAACCTATCTATATTTGCATAAAATTCAAAATTGCTTGTAATCAATTTATCTAATTATTCGAAATCTCTTAAAATATAGATAATTGATATTAATTAAATACGCAATATTCAGAGAAACAGGAACAAAGGAAACAAAATTGAATGAGTAAATATGAATTATGATGCTTATAGGCCTACTGATTATAATAAAGTCTCGATTTTTAATATTCAGAGAAACAGGAACAAAGGAAACAAAATTGAATGAGTAAATATGAATTATGATGTTTATAGGCCTACTGATTATAATAAAGTCTCAATAATTGAATCCTCAAAACACATTTATTGATCTATTATGTTCTCAAATACAAACTGTTAAGTTTAATAACATATAACATTTAGCCTCTACATTGATGGAAATCTTTACTTCTTTTCAGATACAGTAATATAAGATAATCTACAAAATTTCCAAATATATTTTAACTGAAATTGAATTCTTTATACAAACAAAATTATTTCTGGCAATTGAATAATAAACATAGGTTTTTTATAATTATTAAAACTTGCAAGAATTTAGAAAAAAAGACAATATGGAAAATCTATTCGACTAAATAGGTTTTTTATAATTATTAAAACTTGCAAGAATTTAGAAAAAAAGACAATATGGAAAAGCTATTCGACTGTAATGGCTTTTATCAAATATTATTATCTTATTCAGAAATTACAATTGACCACATTATATTGAAAATATATTCTTTCTAGAATGAATGGACATATGTTTTATCAGACTGCCTTTAATGGAAAATTTGCGTTTACAAATGTCTCACTGAGAATGTTTCTCCCCAATATGAGTGTGAATATGCTTTATCAGAGAAACTTTTTGTGTAAAACTTCGTTTACAAATACCACACTGAAAAGGCTTTTCTCTAGTATGAGTGCGAATATGAGCTATCAAATTCGTCTTCTGTAAAAAACTCTGTTTACAAGTATCACACTGGAAAGGCTTTTCTCCAGTATGAGTGCGAATATGAGCTATCAAACTTAACTTATGTGAAAAACTCTTCTTACAGATATCACACTGGAAAGGCTTTTCTCCAGTATGAGTGCGAATATGAGCTATCAAAGTTGATCTACGTGAAAAACTCTCCTTACAAATATCACACCTGGAAAGGCTTTTCTCCAGTATGAGTGCGAATATGAGCTATCAAAGTTAACTTATGTGAAAAACTCTTCTTACAAATATCACACTGGAAAGGCTTTTCTCCAGTATGAGTGCGAATATGTCTCATCAAATTCGTCTTCAGTAAAAAACTCTTCTTACAAATATCACACAGGAAAGGCTTTTCTCCAATATGAATTCGAAGATGGATCTTAAGATGACATTTTTGTTTGAAGCTACGTTGGCAGTAATCACATTGAAAATGTGTTTTCTTTGAATGAATTTTCATATGTTCTCGTAAGTAATATTCATTGCTGAATTTCTGGTGGCATAAATTACAAAGAACAGTACTTTCTCGAGAATGAATCACCATATGGCTTTTTAATAAGTTAGCAGAACTGAACTCCATTGAAGTGTTGTTATTAATCGTAATAATATCATCATACTAAAAATTAATATTTGTAATGTGTAATGGATACTTTAAAGAATATTTTACTTTCGATGTCGTTCTAATTTAGCCATTTTGAGTCACGTGATTAACGGTTGAATTTCACCCTGATCAACGGGAAAGATGGCAATATTTGCTTCAGGGTGAGATGCCGAATTTAAATTTTTATATTTATGATTTATTTTCATAAATAAAATGATAAGAACATATATTAGGACCCAAGCGAAGGTCTTTGGTTTGAAGAAAGTTTAAAACTTGCAGCATAATATAAACAGAGGAGGCATGAATTGCTTCAATGCTTCACAGATATATGCTAGGCCTATATCTACCTTACAGAACATTTTGAGATTATAGAACGTAAATAGAGATTAGAGATTACGTTCCTTTACAGAACGTTAATGGAGATTATAGAAATATAATGCTGAAAAATATGGCATGGAAACACACAGTAAATAATTCATTATATATTTAATAATAATTGTATATGAAGGGCTTAGGAAAAAACTGCTAAATCCACTTTCCTAAGTGTTTGGGATAGCTTATTTTATATGGACAAACGGACAACTCCTACATCTTTCTTAATTAAAAGAGATTGCTCTATATTAACTTTTGACTTTCGTGATATGGAGCCACACTAAAGGCATCAAAGAGTCGAATGTAGCTCAAAAGCCGCAACTTGACCACCGTGGATATATACAATATCTAAATAGTTGATTTTATTTAATTCTTGTAATTTTATAAAATTTAGTAATTTATTCTATTAAAATATACATAGTATAGTGAACGTGACGTTTGTGGATGATTAAAGAGTTCATTTTGGCTATTTATTAAAGTGAATATCATCCAAAGCGCAGTGGCATCTTACCCCGAATATTCGGAGTAAGATGCCACTGCGCTTTGGTTCCCCGGATTTGAATCCGGATCCTCAAGGGTGGTAAGCCAATGCTTTACTACACGGCCATCCGTCATAGGGCTAACTCTTTCGGCGCAATGCCCGAATTTATTCACTTGGAACAGCATCTCGCACGGCGTTGTCCTTCCGAACTCAAATGATGCTGAGGGACCTCTCTACTGAAAGCTAATCGAGGCTTGGGATAGACTAAAACACAGCTTTCCACTCTGGAGGACCCGGGTTCGAGTCTCGGGTCCCCTTGAAAATATTTATCATGGGGTCCGGGCCCGGCCCGTCGATCCCCGTCCTCCACAATCCGGCTGACCCCTCCGCAAGAGTGGACAGCCTATGGAAGGACTTGTTTCGCCCCGCCACTTAGTACTCTTACTGAGTGGAAAGGGGCCACTAAATTTTTCACTTAATTTATTCCCGACACTATGAACTTATCGGCCTAGTTGCAATGAATCCCATATCCTACCTGATGATTGACCACACCAGATATCTATTGACAAAAAAAAAGTCTATTTCATACGATCCGCGTGGGAAACTTATTCATGGCTGCAGCCATTCAAGCATAGGTGCGTGAACATCTTGACATGAATGCCATCTCAACTAGCAGCCACTTAATTTATTCCCGACACTATGAACTTATCGGCCTAGTTGCAATAAATCCCATGTCCCACCTGATGATTGACCACATCAGAGATGTAGTCATCTCGTGGTTAACTTAGAAATACTCGTTTTTAATACCCACGAAATGGAAAGCGATGTAAACCGCACAAAGAAAACAATTTCCAGCAGCCCATATTCAAGATAAGGTCGGCTGCCAGGCAGTGCCGGATCTAAGCCGATTGGACCAATTGCACCCAGTCGGGCCCCGAGTTGAGGCAAAATGAAATAATGAAAGGACTAATGAACAAAGAATAATGGTTTAGATTCATTATTATGGCTATTTTTTTATAGCCTAGCTTTCGAAGATCTAATTTTTGTAGATCCACAAAAAGAAAAATTTTCTTTGAAAAATAGAATGTGAATGATCGATTTTATTTTATCTCTTCAAATATGTGAGAAAAATTTTTATTTAATAGTTTTGCAGATTCCAATGCATTCTTATCTAATATTCGGAAAATATTTTCTGAGTACTCAAATAAATTAACTACGGGTGAATCTTTTATTAATTAGTATTAAGTATGCATACTATATGTGAATGTTAAATAATGCCAGAAAATATCGAAAAAAGTTTCATAGTTTAAATGAATAATAGAAGATTACAGTCATAAATCCAAGATGAACTTGAATTTATGACTGAAGTAGATGAAACTGCATTTTACTCGTAAATATAAGGCCGGAAGAGTCTTCGCAATAGGAAATGAGTTATAATGGAATCTGAAGAATAACGAGTGAGTAGTTTTAAAATGATATGATATCCAACAAGTGAATCATTAATTCTGTTCTTATCAGGAATGTTATCGAAGGTTCTACTGTTATTACTGATAATTGATGAAGAAATAGTCAATCGCAATAATTAGTTTATAAACATTTTAAGGAAAATCATTCAAAAAACTTCCTAGACCTTGATTTATCCTAGATAAATATGCAGAGATATTTAAAATGTTCGGGCCACTTAAAAAATATTCCAAAAATCTGTTCAAAATATATAATTCATCAGATAAATAGTTTTTTTTTTATTTTTGAGAGGCAATGAATCAATTATATTTTGCACCCTGTTTGACAAAATTATTGATATTTTTTAAAGTTCCTTTCAATTTTCATAAATAAATATTAATTTAACCTTTTTTCTGTATATTTTCATATGTTGATTTAATTTGTCCAAAGTGAAAAAACGGAACTCTCTCCATTATGATATATACTGTATATCATAATTATATTATTTTGCAATTTTCCTGCAATCACGTTTGTCATTTGTTGATAGAAGTAACGTTTTATCAAATGAAAGTGTTTCGGATACAAGTAAATTTTTTATTTATTGTCATTAAATAAACAAATTAAATCTATCTGACTATTTCGAACTCGTCGATAACGTTGGTTCTTGTATTTTTGACTATAAACAATTGCCAACGCAAAAATGCGTCCATAGTCCACACCGGTAACTTTAACTGGACGCATTTATGCATCCATAGCAGTCAAAGGATTAATTAAAAATTGCGTATTTATTTATAAGCGTCAAATATTTATATATATAAATCGTATTTTGAGGGCCTCAATGACAGTGCCGGATCTAGCTAGTGCGGGGCCCGATTGGAATATTTTTTGCGGGCCCCTCAAAATATGGCTTATACGTATAAATAAAATAATAAAAACATTTTTTGTCGGCTGGATTGGCTACGTGGAAACGCTTCAGCTTTCCACTCTGGAGGATCCGAGTTCGAATCTTGAGTCCTACCCTTTGAAAATATTTATTATGATTATGATGTCGGGTCCTCCCGTCGAACCCCCTGTCGTCCTTAGCCGGGATTAGCAGTGAATCCACACTATATAGTCACATAGACCGAATGCAATGGTCGTTCCTACATAGCATGCAAAGGCGATGTATTCTATATGCGGGAATTCTGCGTATTCACTGCACCTGTTAATAAAAAATGCTCAGAATTGTCACATATGGAGTACAATCCATAGAATATTCCCAGACCACATGTCGTCAACATCCATTATAAGGCAAAAACCAATGAATAAAATCCATTTGTGCCTGCAAGTCTCGCAATTTCAACGATTGCATAATATGAATCTTGTAGGGATACCAACATAAAATAGACCGAAGCACTTTTCAAACAATGGACCAAAGAAAGGACAAATCATGTGCCACCACATGGATACTGGATAAAGAATTTTGACTTCATACTGTACTGTCAGCCACATCAATAGCAAATTCGTCAACGACTTCAATGGAAATCGGCCGTCGTACCCTTTCCTGGTGCCATACCCAAATCTCCAGTCTTCAAACTTTATAATTATGTACTTTTACTTATTTTTAGACATGGACCCTTTTCATATTTGTCTCAATGAAAATATGTTAGTTATTTTACCAGAATGTTGCTACTATTCTGATAAAATAATTAATAATGCACGGTCTTTCTTTTCCAAAAGCGTGATGATAATCGCAGAATGGTTTGCTTGCAATGATCTACTGACAATTTATATCTAATGCGTAGTTTCGTAATTTGCATGCTTTTATTTGGATAAATTTCACCTTGATGTGAAAATTTGAACAATTTTATTTTTCATCGAACATAGCAACTCCGTGGCCTAATTGGCATATATTTAGGTTCAATATAACATATTGATTAGAATCCGCTCCAGAGAGATATGGTTAGGATAAATTAATTTATAATACAAGGTATTTCTTAATACAATATTTAATTACATAAACTTTGACAAACACGGGGTCCCCTCAAGCGCGGGGCCCGATTGGGTCAATCGGTGCAATTGGCTTAAATCCGGCACTGCTCAAGGACATGGGGCCCCGTGAGAAATATCCAATCGGGCCCCGCACTAACTTAATCTGGCACTGCTGCCAGGTAAAGGATGCGATTCAACAGTCCAAGCTCAACTGTTGTTCCATCGTCAAGCAGCGTTAGGCATAATCTGTAGTAGAGCTGTAATGGCTCAGCTACATAATCATTTAGTAATCGCACAATCATTTAATAATCAGTGACGATTTAAAAAAATTCCTCTAAGAGTATGGATAGTATGTTATAAGATTCGAAACATTTATGAATCAGATAATGATTGGGAAATAGCGTTAAAAGAATAACTTCTACAAATATGAGCGAGACATAATAGACTTTAGAATTGACACGTTCGCCGTACTGCTTTGTAATCTCCAATTGAAAAGCGTCATAAAATAAGAAAAAATAGAGCAAATCTATCTCAAATCCGTATTTCAATTCCATTCAGCAGATATATAAAATATATTTTAGTTTTATCTCTTTACTAAATGTAGTGAAATAATTATAGAAAATGACTTGGAAACAAATTAATATTTTAAAATGTTATTGATAAATTTTGCTGTAAAACGAAAACAAGAAACGTCTCTACTAACCTAAACCAAGTAAATATTAATTTATCAATAATTTTAGTATGAGAAGAATATGAAGAGAATTATATTTAGTAATTTAGAATATGAGTAGAAGTCAAATGGTAACAGAATATAATACAATATATATACTGTAATAAAAAATAAAGAAATAGTTACAAGAACTATCAAATATTTTAGTATTTTTATGTATGATATGTAATAATTATAAATAAATAATTTAAATATGTTAGCGAGAAAATATGTACATAATAATGCTTAATTAAAGTAAACTATAGAAATATTTATTATAATATTTCGATTTAAATTGTGAATTTTTTTTATTTATTTAAATATCTTTCAGTTTAAGTTATATTATTTAGAATACTCATGATGACTACAAAATAATAGTTGCTATTTTTATATATTTATTAATTTTTTGATTATCATTATATGGTATCAATATTTGAAAAGTCCCATAAATTGGAAATTTGTCAAAATTAGATTATTGTAGCTGATTGTTTTGGAATTTCTGGTAAACAACGCCAAATAGCGCAGTCATCTACGATATCAAAATATCTTGTTATGGTATTTAGGTATTACTAATACCATATATAATATATGATAGTGTGCGTTATATAATGATATTATATATTTATGATTAAGACATCATTAAATAAAAAATGACAAAAAGAAATTGAAGAAATTATTTATTATATGCATGTAGACTTATTAATATTATAATGAAGTAATAATAGCAAATTGCATAAAAATAAATTTATCCATTCCATAAACAAAAAGTTTATATAATGAATAAATTTCAGTATACAGGTACTAACTATACAATAATTAAAATATTTTAGAAAAAGTTCTAAATAACACAAAATATTTACATTAATTATTATGATTTACGTAAAATACATATCCACTTTAGCAATAAGTTGTTAATTTTTTGTAAAAATATTTTAAATAAGATATTTTACTTTTTATTTGTATAAATTTTTATAAAATGTTAAATTCGAATTTATATATCGTTAGAACTGTATAGTATTTAACAAGGAAATTAGTATTTAATACAGTACTATGCTTTGTGTATACAGTAATTTACATTCCCTAATTTGTAAATTACGAAAAACATGCTTGATTATTTTATTTTACAACAGTTAAATAATGTAATACAATATATAATTATTAATTATATAATTTAAAACATAATTATATGTAGTTCACTTTATATATAAAGTGTCAAAAGAAGAGGGCGCTGGAAGTCAAAATCCCAATCGTAACTCAGCTGATGGATTAACTGTGAGGAAAGAATTGGTAAAAAAAAAAAACAATAAATAATTGGTTTTGTGCGGTAATTAGTGTTAAATTTAAATTAATTTATTCATTTTATATTTTATATAAATTCAGTTAAAACTGTTCTTAATTAAAATATTTAACTACAAATTTGAAATGCAGTACATACTCGAAACCGCCTCTCATAGTCATGTGAATCTATAAAACGACAAATTAAAAGTTACGATTTATTAATGCAAAAACTGCTATAAAAATCGGAAAATATATACACAAATTTTATACTCTGATTTTATTTATTAAATTGATATTCTAAAATGTGATAAATCTCTTCGTAAAATATATTTATTTACTAGTACTGTATACGTAATTTTATTGATATTCATAATTTTATTAATATTTTTATATATTTAATTAAGATAGAATACTATTTTATGTATTTGTGGAAATTCAATACAATTGTCAGTATAGAATTTCCCCACTGAAAAGTATTTTAAAGATGATGGTTTAAAGTTTAGACTTAATTTATTAAGTTTCTCTATTTTTTAAATTAAGACTTTAAGTTCATAAACAAATGTTAAAAATATATTAAAAATATCAGTATTATAAATTTTTTTATATTCTGAAAAGAAAATAATGAAGTAAATTTTGCATATATAAAATATGCTATATTATCAAAAACGAGTTATCTGAAATTTCCTTACCCTTGTGTAAATGGATATGCAATGATAATCTTCATTTGAACTTCTATCTAGCTTCTTATGAGTGATGGAGTTGGATCTTGCTGTCCGACTATTTTATAAAACTTTCGAGGGAAGGGTGTGAAGCTAAAATAAACTTTGGAGACTTTTAAATAGTTACATTCCGCCGAAAAAAGGTCTACATTTCGCTGAAAAAAGATCAAAACAACCTTTTAGTTTTAGACTTCTAAGAATACTATATCGAAAATATTTTATTCTGAATAATTGTTTTGATAGAACCCGTATATATAGAACCTAGGCATCCGCTTTTCATTGCGATATTTTATTGTTCTGCGCTTCGCTCGATTTTTAATAATTGCGGTAATCTGGCACAATGATTACTGTATTAAAATTAACAAAAGATGATATTTTAGCACCTGATATGCTTATGTTAAGCGTTTAGAAGAAATATATATTTTTAAAACGCTTACCTCAATAAATATGTATTGACGAATAAAATTTCTACATTTGATACAAAGGCCTTTATTATAATTGTTGTGATAAAATTCAAGAACAAAACGGTTCATATATTTCTTGTGTAGTGACTCTTTTCTCTGATTACTTGTGCGGATGTTTCTGATTAGATACGTCATGTGTTGTGTTGCCTTAAGCCGCTATACCCGTGGTAAAAAATAATAATAATAATCAAAGTCGGGACCTATTATAATTATATTTAGACACAAGTGTTTGAGCCTATCTATTTCTGATGTTTATATTTAACTAACTAAGAATATATTCAATTCACTAGATTGCCGTTATTTTCCGAGATAATATAGTGTATATTTTTAAAGTCGGTGAAAATACTATTCTTATAGTTTTAAAATATATGTTCTAGTAAAAAGAGTTGAATAAAAACAATTTTTATTGTAAATAAAAATTTTTTATTTGACACAAAAATACATAATTTTTTATTTGACATAAAAAATAAATTAAATGTAGTGAAAGCTGAAAGTAAAACAAGTAATAGGAATTAGAAATGTATGTAATTTAACGCTAGTAAAAAAGAGTTGAATATAAACAAATATTATTGTAAATAAAATTTTTTATTTGACACAAAAATACAGACATTAAAATAAAAGCATAAAAAATAAATAAAATGTAGTGAAAGCTGAAAATAAAACAAGTAATAGGAATTAGAAATGTATGTAATTTAACGCATTATATTTAAAACTTAGTTTTAATTATTCATACTTTTATTGTTGATTTTTTCTAGGTGTTGGAGGAATGGATGATGGCGAGTGCACATGATTTGACCTATTTAATATGCCTTTTTTTATTACTGTAAAAAGAAATAATCACATTTATTATATAGTAGCATTAACATCAATTATTTTTAAAACTTTACCATCCAGTGATGTCTCCAGGCTCTCAGCCATGCACTCAATCCAATGCATCCGGATGTGCATTTCTGCAAAAAATGTAATGCTGTTATTTTATAATAAGTAATATATAAATAATCACATTTATTATATAGTAGCATTAACATCAATTATTTTTAAAACTTTACCATCCAGTGATGTCTCCATGATCTCAGCCATGCACTCAATCCAATGCATCCGGATGTGCATTTCTGCAAAAAAAAAGTAACGCTGTTATTTTATAATAAGTAGTATTACTAACAGATAATAATAATATTACTTACCTCTAGCTTCTCCCCCTATTGCTGCAAAAAAAATATTTATTTTATAATAAGCAGTATTATTAACAAAGTAAAAAATAATAATAAAACTCTACCATCCGTTTGCACTTCACGGCTTTTTGCCATAGACTCTATCCGATTTATCCGGATGTGCATTTCTGCAAAAAGTAATGCCAATATTTTATAATAGTCATACGTAGTTGAGACCGATTGCTCAGATCCATCCTCAAGCAATTTCGTATGCAGCTTTGGCTTTATTACTTTATAAAGAAAAAAAATTTATAACGAAAAATTTAACTTGTTTAGTTAATTTAACTAAACAAAACCACAACTTAAAATTTCTTAATAACTATTCTGTAACAAGGGGCGGACCGTTAGTTTTGGAGCCCCTGGAATAATACTGTTTGGGAATTTCTTTATAACTATTCTGTAAAAAGGGGCGGACCGTTAATTTTGGAGCCCCTGGAATAATACTGTTTTAGGCCTACCAATTAACCCAAATTAACCTAAAATATCAAACGGTGAGAGCTATGCTAAGGTAACACGCTTTAGAGGAACTAGACTTGCACTCCCATTCTGACATTGCCACATTGTTTGCATATTGACAAATGACAAAATATATTTTGATTTTACAGACTATCGACAGAGCCATATTATTTACTGTCATTAAAACATTAATATTTGATATTTTATTCAAATCCATAGTGTTGCAAACCAACGATTTAAACTTTATCTAGGTACGAAAAAATTTTGTATAATTATTTTTTCTTAAAAATTTTTATTTGTTTTTTTTTATTTTTGACCGCGAAGGGGGCCCTCAGTTCTATAAATAATCAAAAACACGAAAATTTTCAATCGAGATACAATTTTATTTCTTTACTTAAAACCAAGCTTAAAAAAAGGGATATGTGCAATATAATATAAATTTATTTATATTAAACGTATTAGTTTCTAATTTATAATCGCTTCATTTACGTGAATTCTTTTTAAAAAATAAATGCTGTTAATAGTGAGCATGTGAAAAATATCTGTCGACGACACAAAGTTGTTGGGAAACCCCTATATTTATATAACTTGTAAAGCACATTTTTGCTTGTATGTATTATTTTCATTTAAAATCTATACTATCATCTTAGATTATGCTGCAGAATATTGCTCAGAATAAGATAAAATAATAATAATTATAAAATAAATAAATAAAATTAAAAAAATTGTCGAAGCTAAGAATTGAACCAGCGATCACGCAATAGATAAACAAATCTTCAACCGCTGCGCTACTGCCACATTCGAAATATAATTAAATTTTAGATTATATAAACTCAATACGAAAATTCTCGTGCGATTTTCTCGACAATGCTGGAGGAGTGCACTTTATTACTCACACATTGTATTGTCCTAGGAGACTACTACGAGTATTCGCAATTTCAAACAAATCGGTGACCCGAATGTCTGAACATCCCCTTGTTAGATTATGCTGCAGAATATTGCTCAGCATAGAAATAGTTATGTCCTATTTTAATATTAAGACATTTATGACTTTATTCTATATCTATATTTATATAACTTGTAAAGCACATTTTTGCTTGTATGTATTATTTTTATTTAAAATCTATACTAATATCTTAGATTATGCTGCAGAATATTGCTCAGCTTAGAAATAATTATGTCCTATTTTAATATTAAGACATTCTATGACTCAAATTTTGTTTTGGTTTGTAACTTTTAGTTGTCGGAAGATGGCTGTAAATCGTGACAGAAGTCATATAAATAAAACATCTGTATGTCTTAAGAATTAGTTTACTGTATATATTTTCAGTAATTAGCTAATAATCATAATATAATATCCTATTTAAGGATAATACACTATATACGCCAGCTAATACTGTGTATTATGTAAATCAAAATTCCCTAACACAGATTTTCCTGGGAACTCACAATGAATATAGATCAAAAGTAATAATGTTTCGAACAATGTAAAGGAAAATTATCATCCTTTATATGGAAAATAGCTTCTTATAATATCCTATTTAAGGATAATACACTATATACGCCAGCTAATACTGTGTATTATGTGTATTATGTGTATTATGTGTTATGTGTATTATGTAAATCAAAATTCCCTAACACAGATTTTCCTGGGAACTCACAATGAATGTAGATCAAAAGTAATAATGTTTCGAACTATGTAAAGGAAACTTATCATCCTTTATATGCAAAATAGCTTCTATATTCCTTTCTTGTGCAAGTGAAAACAGTATATAGCATATAAAAAAGTTACTTGTAAATAATAAAACAGTTTCATGCTGATTTATAGAATATAAACTATCATGTTGTTGAGATAACATTAATCAGAATAATTAATAAACAAAATAATTTAACTTAATTCTGATCCTAGCAACAAAGAATACAGACTCATCAATTCTTTCCTATTAACAAGAAATTTGAAACTTATTCAGCAAATAAATTGTAGAATTATTATGATCCTAGCAACAAAGAATACAGACTCATCAATTCTTTCCTATTAACAAGAAATTTGATACTTATTCAGCAAATAAATTGTAGAATTATTATAATATTTTCATATCAAATTTCATTCTGTAAATTAAATATTCAAATTAACATAATACTGTATTTCTTTGTTATCTAAATTAATACTAGACATAATATTCGAAATTTTATAAAATATTTTGCATACTACGTAATATATGATAATTTAAACTTGAATTTTCTGTCAAATAAATTGTAGAATTATTATAATATTTTCATATCAAATTTCATTCTGTAAATTAAATGTATAAATTAACATAATACTGTATTTCTTTGTTATCTAAATTAATACTAGACATAATATTCGAAATTTTATAAAATATTTTGCATACTACGTAATATATGATAATTTAAACTTGAATTTTCTGTGGTAAATATGAAAATTCGGATCAGAATTTATAACTCAAATAAAAAAAATAAATACTATAAATATTTGAATTAATTATGATTTCGTTACTACCAACAGAGTAACTTAAATAACAAATAGTAAAATATTTAAACTGTAGAAATTAAATTTGGCACCCAGAATAAATCAGATAAAATTTGGCAAACTAAAATTACACAGAGAAGTTTTTCTTAGTAAACTAAAAATTACTAACCCAGAACCAATGAACTTGTATTCATCAACGATGGAGATAGAATAACAATAACATTATATTTTCATATTTTAGATCAAAATATTATTTACAACGATGTAAATATTTTTATTAAATAACTATTTATTTATTAAATTTACTGATATATTTATTTTTATAAATATTTTGACGTGAATAATAATTTTAATACCTTATTTTGTAGCTTGAGGTTTTTTTTTTGAGTAAATTACTAAATTTAAAATATTTGCGATTATGAAAAACTGCATTTTATGAAAAAAATTATTCAAAAAATAACTAAATTGCACTAAGTTTATCTAAAATTCTTTTGAGTAATCTGAAAAAGTGGATTGCATTCTATTTATTAAATAAAAATATATGAATAGTAGGAATAGCTTTTTTGGAAAGTGAGAAAGGTTATAATCATAAATTGCACTAAGTTTATCTAAAATTCTTTTGAGTAATCTGAAAAAGTGGATTGCATTCTGTTTATTAAATAAAAATATATGAATAGTATGAATAGCTTTTTTGGAAAGTGAGAAAGGTTATAATCATTTTTTAATAAGTTATGATTAGTTTATTACGAAAAATATCTATATACTGAACTGTATTTATGTTTAAGAAATGATTGGCCTCATGTTTTTTTCTGAACATACTGTAGATGACGACATACCCATGGTTGTCAGTCAGTTGTTAAAACAATCGATTGTATTGATAGTGTATAAAACAATATTTTACATAATTTTAAGTGATTTTGAATTACGCCGTCGAATCTCACGATATATTTGACAGTAGTCATAATTAGACCCCATCAAGGAACTAAACAAAATGAGGCCTACAAAAATTATCTTAAAATATTTGGCAACGATTAACCTATGATAGAATTAACATTAAGAATGAAGAATAGGGTATAATGGGACATCCCATACCCCTCCTGATAAAGTACATTTTATAAAAAAATCTCCCACACACACATACACACCCACACCCTTTTTTATTGACTACCACTCTATAAACCAGCAGACACAAACCTCAAAAATTTAGTTTGGGCTATTTTCAGATTTATTAATCCAATAAATTTATCTATTTTATATCGAAGTTCAACAATTTTTAAAACAAACGTGGCATATTTCAGTTGCGGACTAGAAAATTTTACCGGCTCCCATAAGTATATTAGAATGAATAGGGGAAGTTGACCAACTTTTTCTTTCAGTTGCGGACTAGAAAATTTTACCGGCTCCCATAAGTATATTAGAATGAATAGGGGAAGTTGACCAACTTTTTCTTTTTGACCCTAAAACTCACATTAAATTTGAATATTTTCATTTCATATTTTTTTACTCTTACAAGGGTTTTGCATATTCAATCAAAAACTTTGGTATAACAATCGGGTCATTATTTATAATTTAAAAAAAAGCTACAATGAGATATTTGTTGGATGAATAAAGAGTTCATGTTTGCTATTTATTAAAGTGAATATCATCAAAAGCTCAGTGGCATCTTACATCGAATATTCGGAGTAAGATGCCACTGCGCTTTTGATGATATTCACTTTAATATAGAGCTAAAACTCATATTAAATTTGAATATTTTCATTTCATATTTTTTTACTCTTACAAGGGTTTTGCATATTCAATCAAAAACTTTGGTATAACAATCGGGTCATTATTTATAATTTAAAAAAAGCTACAATGAGATATTTGTTGGATGAATAAAGAGTTTATTTTTGCTACTTATTAAAGTGAATATCATCAAAAGCGCAGTGTCTCTCATTCACATACCGTGTATATTTTAATACAATAAATTCTATAAAATTTGAAGAATTAAATAAAATGAGATATTTAAGTATTGTATATTCTCGCGTATAAGCTGAAAATTTTCCCTGAAAAAGTTTTGAAATAGGAAGCTTGTTTATATAAGAGGCAGTCAGAAAAAAAAGGTTTTATAAGATCGTAGTTTTCTCCGCCGTCCCCTCGCGCCTTCGCATCAACCACGCAAACCACCATATTTATTCCTTACAAACATTATTTTTGTTAGAAATAAATATGATGATTAATAAAAAATATTTTTTATCGAAAATATGTAGACATATATGACTGTTTCCCTGAAAAAGTTTTGAAATAGGAAGCTTGTTTATATAAGAGGCAGTCAGAAAAAAAAAGGTTTTATAAGATCGTAGTTTTCGCCGCGTTCCCCTCGCGCCTTCGCATCAACCACGCAAACCACCATATTTATTCCTAACAAACATTTTTTTTTGTTAGAAATAAATATGACGATTAATAAAAAATATTTTTTATCGAAAATATGTAGACATACATGACTACATAAATTAACATTTTTATAAATATTAAAACATCGGATACTGAACAAATGCGATCATAAAATAAATAAATCAATCGCGTTGCGTCGTCTTTTGCGCTTCCTAACAAGTAACATTGCAGCAACTAAGGTATCGTTAGTTCCTATTATGTAGAAATATAGCGATTCCCTATAGCGATAGGGAATCGCTATATTTAATATAATATATTCCTTATATTAATATATAATTATTTTCTGATAATTGTAGTCATTTGAAAAAAAAAATTATCATTTACAATCTGAATAAAATTAGCACTTTCATCGATTGCGAATTGTATTTCCCTATGTTTTTGATGAATAATTTGGGTATTTTCTGATAATTGTAGTCATTTAAAAAAAATTATCATTTACAATCTCATTATAGTCCCTATGTTTTTGATGAATAATTTGGGTATTTTCTGATAATTGTAGTCATTTAAAAAAATTATCATTTACAATCTCATTAAAATTAGCGCTTTCATCGATTGCGAATTGTCTAGTTTGCTATGCAGTCTCATCAGTTACAGCAAATTTTCATTGTTTTTTATTCATTTTATCGTTTAAACTTTGTTAATATATTTGTTAAATTCGAAAATGACTAACTTTTAATATTTCTTTGATATTTTAAGCAAAAACAAAAAACTTCTATAAAATCTATAATAGAGAAACGCGATTGGAAGCGACGCGACACTAGAGCGCGTTGCTCTCCATCCGTCTTTTTCTCGAGTTTCATCGTGACATATCAATGCAATATTCTATCGTTAATTGACTCTATTTATCGAAATAGTGTATTGAATTTGCAAAATTTTTTTAATTATAAAAATTATTCATTTATTTCAATAAATAGCAATTTTTCTAACAGAAAAAAATTGAGGGTCCAGCTTAATTATGGATCGGCTTATATACGAATATATAAAAATTTAAGTACAAAATTATAAACATATCTTTGTAATAATGCAAATAATAACTAATTTCATTCTATTAATTTTAAAAGTAATTAAAATGAGCATTTATTAATCAAATTTATAATTTTACAAAAGTAATATTAAATTTCAGACTGAAATTTCAAAATTTCACACACTGTTTTCCTTTTCCAGAATTTCTTTATTGAAACCTATAAATTAAATAGAATTGAAAATTTATAATTTTACAAAAGTAATATTAAATTTCAGACTGAAATTTCAAAATTTCACACTCTGTTTTCATTTTCCAGAATTTCTTTATTGAAACGTATAAATTAAATAGAATTAATTATATAGAAGCAATGCTATATTTCAGACTTTGAAATGTAAAAATTTTCCACTTTGTTTTCCCTTAACAAATATTTTCAATATGTCTTTGCTAAAAATGTTGATTAAATTAATGTTTGTAATTCTTGCATATGTTTGGAAAATTGGTACAAGTTACATGTAACCATTTCTTACAAAGAATACATTGTATCCAATCTACCTGGGGTCCATTATTGTCATAATAATTTAAGTTACACATTGCACAGTTGTTATCATCATCATATTTCTTGGAAATATTGGAATAGACAGTTTTAGGTTTTACAGATTTTTTATGTGGCAGTCTTAATAATTTTATATGTTTTTTGTTTGTGAGCACATAACAATCTGATTTTTTATAAGCTTGGGTAGTGGATCCAAGATAGGGACAGGGGAAATCTCTTCAAATGATTCTTTTCCTTAAAGTTCACGTTTTTGCTTGCAGTTTTTGATTCTGTAGAAATATTCTTTTTTGTGTTTTTTGTGTTATTTATCCCATTTGTTGTGTTAATTTTTTTAACCATGGCAGAATTAGAAATTTTAAAAGCTTCCATGATTCTTTTCCTTAAAGTTCACGTTTTTGCTTGCAGTTTTTGATTCTGTAGAAATATTATTTTTGTGTTTTTGGGTTATTTATCCCATTTGTTGTGTTAATTTTATTAACCATGGCAGAATTAGAAATTTGAAAAGCTTTCTGTGGGATTTTTTCTGGATTGTATGGATATAAACCATATGCCTCAAATCCAGAATGGGCATTACACTGAGTTGCAGTTTTCTGTCATGCTTCCTTCAGAAAAGATGCAAACTGTTCTTGATACTTTGTTACCTCCTGTTTTCATATGTTCTGTTGCAAGTTCTAAACCCTTTTCGGACTAAAGACCTCTACAGGAGGTTCTATCATATGTTCTTGTCATTTGTTCTTCATTGGAAAACAAAAAAATTTAGATTCTTCATGTAATCCTGAATCCTGTCATCGAAACCTGTCATCTTTCCCGTTGATTAGGATAAGATGCAACTTTTAATCACGTGACTTAATAATATTGCTTTTGACGTCGGTCTAATTTAGCCAAGTATTCTTTAAAGTATCCACTACACATTAAATATATCAAATTCTACTATTCTGATATCATTGCGATCAATAATGTTACTTTAAAAACGACTGTATAATTTTTGATGAAAATTTCATCACTTACCGAGAATTTATTGCTTTTTAACGCGACTAATTGTCTGATAACGGCCTGTATATAAATTCACTGATGCACATTTTCTCTTCTTTCTTCTACACTCTGCTCTTCCATAAGCAGCAGTTGATTCCTATCTTCTAAGCATTATCTATTCAAAACAAAGTTCTGAATGTGAAAACAAAATCTGTAATACTATTAATAGAATCTGAATATCAAAACATCCACTTATTCCAAATATATCTTTTTGTTGGAATCAATGTAAAATTAAACATTATATTGGGTGAGCTTTTTGGAGTTTGTTCTGCTTTAATATACAGTGTGATTCAAAAAGTTTGTGCCAAAATTTACGAACTTGTAGAGAATAGAATTTTGAGTAAAAAAAGTCTAGTCATATTTTGTGATTTGAGGCTCCGTTTAAAAGATATAACGCGAGATAATTTTGTGATGTCATTTCCGATTCAATCAAAAAATATTTTTAAAATCATCTATAAACTTCAAGTACGTATTTAAAAACTATTCTGAAAAAATTTAGACTAACGCGTGATAGTTTTGTGACGTCATTTCCGATTCAATCAAAAAATATTTTTAAAATCATCTATAAATTTCAAGTACGTATTTAAAAACTATTCTGAAAAAATTTAGACCATCCAGATCAGATTGTTTATTAAATTAGCGACTGATTATTTAAAAGAAACTTAATTGTTTTACAAATGCAGCATTCATTTTCGAACATTAAATTGCTAAAGGTGCGTTTACATGAAGCGTATACAGCCGACACTTTGTGGCGAGCATACTAGCGTTGTTGGCTGCAAATGCATTTACGCGATGCCTAATCGTGCGGACGCGAGAGAAGTGTGTTAAATTTGAAAGCAGGCGCATTTCGATACATTTTTCAAGAAGTTTGATACACTCCCTTCAATATCCCTTGTGAGAATAGCTTTAATTAAAAATGGAGGAAGAAAGGGATGATATCATTTCTACCATTTCTGCTCTTTAATTAGCAGAATCATTGAAAAAAATAAAAGAAAGCGTATATGTTGGAGAAAAAAATGGGTTTCACAAAGAAATCAGAAAAGAGCATATAACAATTTATTAATAAATAATGTCATTTTTTTCATATACTTTTTATATTATTCGAACATTAAATTGCTAAAGGTGCGTTTACATGAAGCGTATACAGCCGACACTTTGTGCCGAGCATACTAGCGTTGTTGGCTGCAAATGCATTTACGCAATTGCTAAAGGTGCGTTTACATGAAGCGTATACAGCCGACACTTTGTGGCGAGCATACTACCGTTGGTGGATGCAAATGCATTTACACGACGCGTAATCGTGCGGACGCGAGAGAAGTGTGTTAAGCTTGAAAGCAGGCGCATTTCGATACATTTTTCAAGTAGTTTGATACACTCCCTTCAATATCCCTTGTGAGAATAGCTTTAATTAAAAATGGAGGAAGAAAGGGATGATATCATTTCTACCATTTCTGCTTTTTTATTAGCAGAATCATTGAAAAAAATAAAAGAAAGCGTATATATTGGAGTAAAAAATGGGTTTCACAAAGAAATCAGAAAGGAGCATATAACAATTTATTAAAAATAATGTCATTTTTTTCATAGACTTTTTATATTATTTTATTACCTATATTTTTGGCGGGTTTATTATTATTATTATTTTATATATTTATATTTTATTATTATTATTTCAACAGGTGGCGACCGAAAGTAATTATAAACTAGAGAAAAATAGACTACAGTACTATCTCGCATAGTCCGGTTAATTGGTTCCTTTCTTACCGGACTAATTAAAACCGGACTCTTCGAAGTACGTAATCTATGGGAAAATATTATAATTGGTTCAAGAATTTTCGATTTGCTCATATGTTTTTTAAATCGTAAATTCTTATATTAACAATTATTTCTTGACGCATTAAACATTTAATACTAATTATAAATTCTCGGTATAGATTTATAATAGTCTGTAGAAGGGGGCAGAAAGTGGGTCCGAGCCCATAAAGAGAATAGACAAAGAGGGCTTCCGTTCCAAGAAATTTTCGATTTGCTCATATGTTTTTTAAATCGTAAATTCTTACATTAACAAATTTCTTTACGCATTAAACATTACCGAGAATTTATAAGAGTCTGTAGAAGGGGGCAGAAAGTGGGTCCGAGCCCATAAAAAGAATAGACAAAGAGGGCTTCTCAGCAGGTGAACGCATTCGCGAACGACTAACAAAAATCTAAACCGCAGGCTTTTTTAATTTAAAAAAAAAAATCGGTGTCCCAGTCCGCCACTGGGAAATTTTCATTATTATTTAACCGATCACTCACTGATACCTGCGTTTAAAGTCCAACTTTGCAAAAACCGCTATGCACTTACCCCACTCTGACTTATCTTTCAATTTATTATTATATATATTTATATTTTATTATTATTAATTATTATTATTTCAACAGGTAGCGACCCAAAGTAATTATAAACTAGAGAAAAATAGACTACAGTACTATCTGGCATAGTTCGGTTAATTGGTTCCTTTCTTACCGGACTCTTCGAAGTACGTAATCTATGGGAAAATTTATAATTGGTTCCAAGAAATTTTCGATTTGCTCATATGTTTTTTAAATCGTAAATTCTTATATTAACAATTATTTCTTGACGCATTAAACATTTAATACTAATTATAAATTCTCGGTATAGATTTATAATAGTCTGTAGAAGGGGGCAGAAAGTGGGTCCGAGCCCATAAAGAGAATAGACAAAGAGGGCTTCCCAGCAGGTGAACGCATTCGCGAACGACTAACAAAAATCTAAACCGCAGGCTTTTTTAATTTAAAAAAAAAAATCGGTGTCCCAGTCCGCCACTGGGAAATTTTCATTATTATTTAACCGATCACTCACTGATACCTGCGTTTAAAGTCCAACTTTGCAAAAACCGCTCTGCACTTACCCCACTCTGACTTATCTTTCAGTATAAATTTTCATTATTATTTAAAAATCTGATTTATAAAGGTTAGAAAAACCATCTCTTCTATCAAAAATAACTCCATGAAACGTTAAAAAATAAAAAAATTGACTATTAGATTTTTGGTGACAATTCCAAGAATAAAGAAAAATAGATTAGGAAATTTTCATTATTATTTAAAAATCTGATTTATAAAGGTTAGAAAAACCATCTCTTCTGTCAAAAATAACTCCATGAAACGTTAAAAAATAAAAAAAATTGACTATTAGATTTTTGGTGCCAATTCCAAGAATAAAGAAAAATAGATTCGCAGCTATTTGACGCTGTGGATTTTCCTGTGTCTTATATTAAAACTACAACATATAAATATTACAAAGGTGATCTTTTAAAGCTAGACCCTTCCTGATAAATTTCGTAACGATTATATTATTTATTGAATTAAAAAGTGTGTAAATCAGAAGTTTGACTTTCATTTTTAAAGAAAGCAGTTCGATATCGCATTTGATGGTATACATAATTACTTCAAAAGTTATTAGTGATAGGTATCAATTCACAAATAGCATGATGATACGAATATGATTTTTCTTCCAAAAAAAAAAAAGATTAAAAATAAAATATCATTCCTACTTTACTTAACAATAAAATTCATGGATTATTATTTTTGGCGTTAAAAATTTGAATTCTTACAACTACAATTTTAGGTTTCTATTTAGTTGTTTTAAATCAATAATTGCTTTTATTTAACAAAAATTTTCTACTTATCTTTTGAAATTGTTTTATCTTGTTAAAGTTACAATAAATTTCTCTGCATTTATCATCTAGTTTATTTCTTTTTAACACAGAAAAATTAACAAATTAAGTAACGATACATTAAACAAAAATTTAGTCATTTCTATTCTAATTCACCATCGTTTGGCTATTGAATAATAGTGGAAAATGCTTTCTGTTTCTCTCCAAATATCGAGCACATCTGAATATCTCTTTTAGGATATCATACACTTTTTCTTTCTCCTTCACATATTTGTCTTTTCGTTCTGTTCTCATGATCCAAATTAATTTATCCATAAAGTTCTGTTGAAGTTCCCAAAACATCATGCTTTGTGTATCCGTATCTGTAACTACATTCAAAATTTTTATATATAAATATAATACAGTTTTTGTAAAATGATGCAATATATTAATCATGTCTTGAAAATTCATTTAATTTTGGAAAATACTAGAGTTGCAATTATTTTTTTAAAAATCATACCTGGATCAATTAGCAAAATTAACTGTAATAGAGGAATTCTGATGAATGTTGCTGCATTCTTTAAATAGTTATGCAATTTTTCTAATTTGAGAATGAAATCTTCCGATATTTTATCTTTCTTTATGCTTTCCCATGATAATTCCATTGATTTATAAAACCAAGCTAATTGTTGAATCACCAGATTTGTCAAATTCACCGAAATCAAAGTTTTCTGAAAAGAAAGTTTTTAATTTACAATCAAAGAATCGAACATAGGAATAAAAATCATTGTTGTTAAAATTGACATATAAAAAAGATTTTTCTGAGAAAAATTTAAGCAATACAATAAATCAAACTGGGCAAGACTGTAGTGTTTGAATTGGCATCTTTCATTGCATGAGACTTCTTATTTCTGCAATTCCATTAAAAGGAATGAACCAAAAAACCCATAAAAGATCTCATAGGACGAGGTTTCTCTAATTTCAAACTGAAATTAGAGAAACCTCGTCCTACGAGAGGATGAAAAACAATCACATTTTGAGGTAACATTACCTGATCGGCAGTCTGAATATAATGTACTAGCAATTTCTGCGCATATTGCAAAGATTTGATATACTGCTTATTAATGATGTTTATCAGATTAAATCTTTCTGCGGGTAACTTTATAAGTTCAGGAGGATTAGGCTGAAAATTAATAAAAAATAATCATTTGATTTTAGGAAAATTAAAATACAGAAAAAAATATGCACGAACCTTACAAATACTTTGTTCCAATCTAAACATATCGCTGATTTCAACTAATAATAATAAATTATTATTAGAAAAAAAAAATTGCTTGTATCTATAAATTTTCGAAAAAGTTCTTACTCCATTTATCAATCAGTTTATTAGTAGTTGATAACTCCGATGAAAAATTTCTATACTTAAGTAATTCTTCCATCCAATTACTTAATTTGGATAATGAATAAAGCATGCTGTCGAACTCTGGCATGAGTCCTATTTGTACGCCAATATTTTCCATCATGGACCAACAGTTCATCACAATCATAGCCAAATCACGTGGTCTTTGCAAACTAGTGTGTTCCAATCGTAAATATTCGTAGTAATCGTTCACTTTCAATGGAGATCCTGAAATAAATATCAAATTTCGTCATATGATATTCTTCTAAAATTTTATATTTAACCTAAATATAAAATCCATATACTTCTGTTTTGTTTACAGAGAGAACAAGGACATACAGCACAGATATTTCTCTCAATCAACAAGAATTGTATGTTAAAAAACAAATCTTACCAATCTGGAACAAACTCAGCATCTTCAAATAATTCAATAACTGTCGATTAATCGAATAATAACTTAAATACCCAGAGTAATCAAATAAAATTTCAATAATTTTTCTTAAAAAATAAGAATGGCAATCGTAAGGATCAAAATAACAGCTGTATAATTTCAGAACGTTGTGAATATCAACAGACTCGCATATGATCCACATCAGTCGTCCTCTTCCGACATTTCTTTTAAGTAATTCCATCTGAATTAAAACATATTAGTAATTTTTAAGAAACATTGTTTTCCTACTAAAATGTAAATTTTATGTAGACTCACTCGATCAACAGGAGTCAAATTCAACATTTCTTCTTGTGAACAAATCCAAACCAGGAATTCATAAGAACTTTTGTTAAATTGTGTTTCGAATAATTGTTCCATCTCGTTAGGAATATTTGATTTGGTTACCTGCACCTGTAATAAAACATAATCAATGTCTGGCAATTTTAAAGCGAAATATTTAAAACTATTTACAGAAAATTCTTTCTTTGGAAGATAAGAAGAATCATACAGGGAAATTCTCTTCAATCCTGAAAAAATGTCACGAGATTTGTTATAAATAGTTAATATTACATTAAACACTAACAATATTTGTATGCTTACATAAATTTGGTATTTAGTCCTATTCTATATGATATTTACCTACTGTGCTTGCTTTCATTCCATTTGAATAAAAAGAATCCAGAAAGCAATGTAGACATTGTTCGCTAGTGTTGTCATCGTCGAAGACACAACAAGAAAAAGTTTCCGGTGTTGCTATAATTTGCATAAACTCGGTCTCGCAACAATCGCAACAATAGAAATCAGATTTGAATGTTGCATTATTTTCGCAAATTTCACATTTGCCTATAGTCGTCATCAAGAATCTTCCTGCACATCTTTGTTCTGCATCTATCGTATAAGATATTGTGATATTAAAGATTAAATATATGTATATTTCACAGTACTGTACAGATAAATTTTATAAGAAAAAAAATCTGTATCAATAAAATATTTACTTCATTGCTAAGCGATCAGTTGCGCTGCAGACATTCGACGCCATAAGCTTCTCTCGCTACACATTCGAAGCAAACATATAACATCCATCAAAACAGTACATTAAAGTCGTAACTCGGCACAAGTCACAACATGAATACCCATATTTTATCTCAATATAAAACACTTATAATGTGCGACTGCTTGCCTGATCGTTTATAGATGAAAATTTTTTTTTATCAAAATTATTGTCAACGTGAGGTATCTGAATAACAACAAATTCTTGAGATATTAATAACATTTTCTTATGAAAATGTAAAAGTGTAAAATTTAAGCAAATTTTTATATCGTATGAAACAAGCATATCAAAAACACGGATTCGATATGTAATATTTGGCCTCCAGCACTCTTCAGTATGATTTGTTCATTGGCATAATATTTTTAATCACGTATTTTACATAATTTAATTATGTCACGATTTTTAAACAGAATAATACAATAAAACTTCGTTAATTCAAATATAAAAGTGTCCAATTTTTTTTCAAATTTTAATCTCCTTTAAAGACCTATTGTTGCAAAGTATAAACATTTCCGAATACAACAGATTTGAATATTTAAAATCTGGCTCTCTCAGTATCATTTTATGCTTTAATGCAGTCCCTTTAATATTTTATATCGTCCTTAAGTGGCCCTCCGCAAGAACCGAGTTTGACATCCCTATTAAAGATTTCTTAAAAAATATCAAATAAAAATCTGAATAGATTTATTAATAGTTTTATATAAGTAATTGGATTTTTTTAACTTACTTTCAGAAATTTGTATTTCATTTCCACTCTTACTGGATTCACTTTCGCTCATTATTATTAAATAATTCTTTCTTTCGAAATATTGATGTCAGTCCTTCGCTTAACAAGTAAGATTCAAATGCAGGACTGGTATGCAAATTAAATATTTCATCAAATATTAACAATATTTGAAGTTATTCACTATAATTTCTGGATAAAATTATTACAATATTTATGAAATTATATTGCTAATTTAATCAAATTAATTTTTAATAATTATTTTTAGCCTACATTCTGAAGGATATGGAGGCGTATAAGTTAGGATTCCTGTATGTCTCTTACGGCCCCTTATTAACAACTTTTTAACTAATTAGATTTTTATCATTAATCCAACACGTTTAGAAAAAAATTTTCACGATAAATTGAATAATATGTGAAAAAATTTTAATTTGAATTTTTTAAATAATTTAATATTTTATACTAGCTGTTTGTAAATATATATATATAAAATTAAAATATTTTCTGTTGTTAAAAATGAATAAAATAAGTATGAAAAATCATTTGAAAGCGGATAAAAATTTTCAAAAATAATCACTTTCGTTGTATTGTAATTATAACTCGTCTGCAATGAATATTTGCGTTTCGATATAATATATATAGAAACTCTCTTATTTGTTCATTTTTATGTATAGTGAATTAATTTGTTTTCTTCATTTGATTTTTATCATAATTCAATTAAATGGAAAACAAGCATGAAATAAGAAGCGAAACAAGCATATCAGACAAGGCATGTTTTAGTCCACTATAATTATTTTTCTATTCGGAGATAAATTGTCAAAATTTCAGTCAGCTGGATGGGTTTCGCGAAAATTCTTCCGTTTTCCACTCTGGAGGGTTCGCATTCGAGCCCGTGTCCTACTCTTTGTAAAATTATTCTAGGGTTCGAGCCAGGCCTGTCGATCCCTGTTCATCACGTTAGGCGAGACAAGATGGACAGCTTGTAGCAGGAGTTATTTCTTCCAGACTCTTAGTACTCTACTGAATGGAAAGCGATGGCATTTGTTAAAAATCTCTGAGTAATTGATTATATTGCTGTTATAATTGAGAACTAGAGATGGAGTACAAGAAGAATATTTTCCTGAATCCCACACTTCCAGATATTGTTTTAGAAGGAATTCTTGGAGTAGATTGTTTAATCCCATATGATAATCTACCTGTAGAGCCAGTGATAGGCATTGGAATTTCCTACTATATTGTATCCAATAGGAAAAATCCTTATGAAATGAAAGATAGATAGAGAGAAACATACAAGACATTTCAAAAGTCTTGGTTCAGTTTTAAACTCTAAATTAAAAACAGAAATAATAATAACTTCAATAATAACAATAATACGTCACTAATACTATATGCTCGTCGGAGACAAACTCGATCCGAATACACTCAGACCGAGTTTAAGTTCGTTTACATGTTCCAATTGTACTCTTTCTATAATCTGAGATGAAATGGCGGATTTCGTGCCGTGGCTGATATATTATTGCAGGAGCTCCACAGACACATTAATAAACACATTAGGGTGGATTCACATTGCGTCCGACCCGAGAATCGGACCCGACTTGTAATCGTGAACGATTTGTCAACTGTCGGCTGAAGCATTCACATACGACAGCAGCCGACTACTCGTAGCCAATCAAATTATCCCTAGAGCCAGTGATAGGCATTGGAATTTCCTACTATATTGTATCCAATAGGAAAAATCCTTTTGAAATGAAAGATAGATAGAGAGAGAACAGATACAAGACATTTCAAAAGTCTTGGTTCAGTTTTAAACTCTAAATTAAAAACAGAAATAATAATAACTTCAATAATAACAATAATACGTCACTAATACTATATGCTCGTGGAAGACAAACTCGATCCGAATACACTCAGACCGAGTTTAAGTTCGTTTACATGTTCCAATTGTACTCTTTCTATAGTCTGAGATGAAATGGCGGATTTCGTGCCGTGGCTGATATATTATTGCAGGAGCTCCACAGACACATTAATAAACACATTAGGGTGGATTCACATTGCGTCCGACCCGAGAATCGGACCCGACTTGTAATCGTGAACGATTTGTCAACTGTCGGCTGAAGCATTCACATACGACAGCAGCCGACTACTCGTAGCCAATCAAATTATCCCTTAAGTAACCCAAGCTCAACTAATCAAGATAGCTGTTATATAGCTACCGTTTAATTTTAAAACAAACTGGCAAAAATATTGGATGATGATACATTATTTGAGATAGTTTCAAAATCTACATTATTGATGTTGAAGAAATGTAGTTTTGATTATAATCATATAAATCATTGAAGTTTATTAATGTCCGTTATATCAATCAGATGAATGTATAAGAATATGAAGAGTTATCGAAATGTTCCATCCAGGAAGTTGTGACAATCGGTATAACGTAAATTTATTAAAACAACTTTGTCGGCGAAAATAAAAGCATTAAACTAAATAATTACGTAGCAGCGACGTCTTTTAATATAGAAGTTTCTTATTGGTGGCTGCTATCCTACTGTTCAGCCTCGATTTCGAAATATTCAACTTTTCGAATTGGTCGGAGTCCGACGCATAGTCGGATCAATCGGGTCGGTTGCTATAGAAACACGACTAAAAGTCGGGTCCGACTCTCGAGTCGGATGCAGTGTGAATCCACCCTTAGACGGAAGAAGTTATGTACTCGAGAATGGATCAGCTTCATAAATTCCTCTTAATAATTGCTCAGGCATGAGCAATTAGGCACCTCTTCCAATTTTTTGCGAAGTGGGAAATAAAGGTAAAAATACATTCAAAACTACATACGATTTACGCGCATCGACCAAGCGAACACGGACAGTGTGCGCTCTGATCGTATCAACCTAGCTTTACTTTGTGAGTTATATCAGGAAGCGAGGGCTTTTGCATTACATTATAAATACAATTCGTGAAGTTACTGAGTAGCAATTTGTGAATATTTTTACAAAGTTCGAACATCGGTTTAAACAATGCATTACATATAATAAATACATTGTTCAAGCCAATTTTATAACCTTGAAAGCATTCATCAGTTGTTACTCAGTGACTTCAAGGATTGCGCTTGAAATCCTATCTCATAAATCATCCAAACAAGTAAGATTTAATATACAGTATGGCTGTTTGGACATTTGTGTGATATCAAATTACATTATACTATATGGCGGTTATGTTGAACTTTAAGAATAAATTTACATTGAATAAGAAAAACAATAATTATGCTTTCGAACAGTATTGATTACAAGTTTAATAACTTAATATATATATAAACGTTGCAAAGTTTAAATCAACTCAAGGACTTTTGGGATAACCTTTATATTATGAATTTTTCCAATGTTATAAATCTAATCAGAATTATAAAATTATTGTATGCTGTTAAAATTATTGATGATTTGAAAAATATTCTCAGTATTTTTAGTTATGAAATTCACTTCTTTATTTACAATTCATGTAAGCTATAACTGAACTGTAAATAAATTTATTCTGTTGAATTGTTTCCAGCTTGTTCAATTGTGTGAGATGGATCAAATTATGAGATATCACTACTTATATGTTATTCTATTGTTATAAGCAACGTTTCTATATCCCTGAGGATACCAAGGTGTCCATATTACGTTACCTATGTAGATTTCTAATTCAATACGTTTTGTCCTCTGAAGAGCTGCAATGTTAATAACAAATTTCGGTATATACAATACTATGCAAAATTTAAAAATTATTGCCATTTTACTTGGAAAAAAATTTATTCCGTAGAAATTTATGAAAATAGCTAATTTGATAGGCGGTGAAAAATGATTTGAAACATTAAAAATATCAGATATCATTTAAAAGAATTCTCAAGATTAATAGCAGCTATATAAAACAGAACGACTGTTTAACAAAATTCCGGTGTCCTGCTACTAACTCGGAAATATCCAAACAACAGCCGAAAAGCGGAAGTATCGCGTCCTCTAGTTTTATCGGCATATACTAGTAATTTATAGTTTCTGCTAAGGTAGTAGTTCATCTAGGTGAAAGATCATACACACACTTATCTGTTGATATTGAAAAATAAACATTTACATGACTATCATCATCTGTTTTATTTTAAATCAACACAAACAACAGCCGAAAAGCGGAAGTATCGCGTCCTCTAGTTTTATCGGCATATACTAGTGATTTCTAGTTTCTGCTAAGGTGGTAGTTCATCTAGGTAAAAGCTTATACATACACTTATCTGTTGATATTGAAAAATAAACATTTACATGACTATCATCTGTTTTATTTTAAATCAAAATTTTCATTTGTTTGAATACAAACCATTATTTGTCGGTATTTGGTTAAGTTTACTGTGTCGTTGTTAGGAAGGGAACCCAATTTTAGCATGTCTATGAGAAACTGACTAAGTATTCTTGTCATTTCTAGATCCGAATTAACTCGATAAAGTTGGGAACTACCTGTAATATTTTGTAAATAAATTATAGACTAAAAACCGTAAAAATTCTTTATTCTCAGTTATTTTCCAAAATATCTTTTATATCAAGGGTATGTTTTATGGTTAGGAAGTTTATAATGCGTTTAATTATGCATATAATTTATCTTGTGAATGAAATAGAAGAGTGCCGTTGTAAAGAAATTTATTTTCAGAAATGAACTATTACATTCATATTAAAATACAGTAAAAGTATATTGAAAAAATATCAATAAAATTGAAGTGAATTTCCATTAAAATAATTTCGTAAAATCGTAAAATTTTGTATTATTAAAATTTTTCCATTAACAATTTTCCAAAAAGTAGGTAAAATTTGCATATTAGTAGTAGTTAAAATTTTCATATAACAAAGTTTTGTTTAATCATTATAAAAACCTGGTTCCATTGTTTTCTATTGATATGGTCTAATATCGAATAATAATGGAAAATGTATTCGATTTCTTTCGAGAAAAACGGAACATAATAATAATGAATGTATAAATTCCAATATTTTCAATTTGGCATCTTTGTATAACATTTTAGTTTTCTTCATCACAAACTTCACTAACTTTTCCATGAAATACTCTTTCAGTTGTGCCAAAGATTCTTTATTTCTTATAGCATCTGAAAATCAATTTAGAAAAAAAAATCACTAAAATCTTTTAATGATTGAAGCATAAGTAATCATTTTCATGAGAACTTATTTTAAAATCTTATACAGACTTATTTTAAAATAATATCCTATAACAATTATTTTAAAAATCAACCTACCAAGCGGAATAAGTAAAACTGTTAATTGCAATAGAGCAGTTCCACCAAATATTAACTTATTTTGTAATTTATGTAAAGTTTCCACTTTTGCCATCAATTCTGCACTTATTTTATCCGTTTTAATCTGTTTTTTTGATACCATTTTGAAAAACAATGCCAGTTGATGAATCACCAAGCTCGTTAAATTTATCTTGAACAGAAGCTTCTGTAATCATCATAAAAATAAAAAAAAAATCTCTAATATGATGGCTTCAATAAAAATTATCTTAAAACAGCATAAAATAATTTATCTTTACATCCGAAAAATAAGAAATTTTAAAAAGTACCAGAAGCAAATTGTTTTCATCTTTTATAAAAATAATAATTTAATTGTTGAATCAATACCTTATGTATTCAACAGTATTTATTGCTTATAAGTATGTTCTATGATCCTTTGTAATGATTTCTATTTAACATTATTGCATTAACAACAACATAAAAAATAAGTAAATCACATTATTCTTTAATACAGGTTAAAGTATTAACCTATATTAAAGAACGGAACCTGACGATGGGATTATGTTTTGATATGTCCATCCTAAGTCGACAATATCGTAAATCGAAATTGATCTAAAATGACGATAATTTTATCTAGTAATAAATGATTCAGTATTCTATTGTCTAATATGGTTAAATCTTCCGGTTTCGACCCCGGAACATTAAGATTTAAAATAATCCGGAATTGACCCGATCCAAGATGTTGAGCGCTTCTTTTACTATGTTATAATAAAACAAAAAAAAATATTTCTAGCCAATATACTATGAAAATAGCAAATTCGGAATATTATAAATGTCATTGTAAGATCGGAATATAATTAACCGAATAATCGTAAGTTAAGGACTAACTGTACATTAAAAAACTGTTTTTCTATCTATATTATGGAGAAAAACGTTAATTTTCGAAGTAATTTTGTCGTCGTTTATATAAATAGATATTTTAGGATATTTCGGTGATAAGGGAGTTAAATTTGGACTCTAGAATACATTACAATTTACCTAAATTAATGGTAAATTAGTTTCCAATTTATGGCTATTTTCAGGAATTCAAATTCTTGTAAAGTGTATTGTCATTCTTAGCAAATCTGGTACTATAAATAAAATCATTTTGAATGTCATTCCTATTTTTATCTGAGGAAAATTATGCACGATCCCATGTCTGTGCTAATGACTAATGATGATTAAAAAGGATTAGTTTGCATAAAATCAAGAAATTATACCATTGAAATGGTTGTCATATTTTAACCATCATTTCTTTACATATAATAAATTATATACTGTAATAGATTATATGAGTCCAATCAATGTCTCCAACTAAAAAATATTTCTACAATGGTTAAAATTAAACCAGTAAAACTGGACGATTTTGTCTTAAATTTTTTTATTTCATATAGGAAGAATGCTATGATTTGCATTTAAAATTTCTTAGTTATAAATGGCATGCAAATTTTATATTAATTCGTAAATTTCCTCAAGAAAATGATATATTGTACTTTTAGAAGTTAATGTTATCTCTATAATACATTACCTGATCATTTGTATTCACATAATGTTTTAATAGTTTCTCAGCATATGGAATGGTTGTAATGTACAGCATATTTAAAATTTTAGTCATATAGAATCTCATCGCTGGAAGTTTTATAATTTCTGGTGGATTTGGCTAAAAATTTTTAAATCAACAACAAAAACTAAGTAATAAATAATATTTCATAATAAATTAATAAATTTGAATTTTTAGTCTAATACACACACATAATTACCTCACAAATGCTCTGTTTTATCTGGAATTTTTTCATTATTTCAACTGAAAAAAATAATGATTTTAATTGAATGGTGATGATAATTAAATTGCTGAATGAACTTACCTGCCAATTGTTCCGATGTTAAATACCAAGGAAATTTTCCTAAATTTACTAGTTTTTCTATCTTCTTGTCAAACTGTGACAAAGAAAAAATTAGTTCTTGCAAGTCACTTATGACTCTTCTCTCGTTTACATCCACAACGCTAATCATTGACCAATGATGCCATAAAACCAAAGCCAAATCACGAGGTCTTTGCAATCCAGAATCTGTTTTCGCTATAATTTCGCAATATTGTTTCCCTTTGTAGATTTCATCACCATTGGGATCTATTGTAATTGAAGCCTCTATATATAAATAATAACATTTAAAAGTATTTTTAGTAAAATCAATTATGATGGTTTTGGAATTAGTGTAGTTTAAAACGAACAATCTTACCAATCTGTAATACACCAAGCAATTTCAAAAGATCCAAATAATGTTTGTGTAAGGAATCAATCGATAAGTAAGTTGCAGCATCGAACAAACATTGGCAAATATTTCTTATATTTTGAGAAGTCAAATCCCACGGATTAAAATAGCATTTAGATAATTTCAAGACGTTGTGAATATTTGCAGACTCGCATATAATCCACATTAATCGTCCTCTCCCTAAATTTCTTCTGAATAGTGTCATCTAGACAAAGAAATTTCGATCTATATCACAATTCCTTATTTTGCAAAACTTATTTCAACTCTGTACAAATCTAGTTTTTGTTGTTGTTATTCGCCCATACATATTTGTTAGTATGGCATACATATTGTACATGTTGTTTCAGCAAAATGTGTTCTCATAGTTGAAAAATGATAGTAAAAGCACAATCAATTTTCATTGATTATCAACAAATTGATAAGTGTGGTTTAAGTATAGTTGGTCATTCATCTCTGCAGATAAATACACAGTTCGCGTTGTTTAACATATTTTAAAGAAATTTAAAATATATGTATTTTCAAATTAGTTGGCATCCAAAAATATTTTTAGCTCGATTAGACCCGAAATAATCGTTATTTCTATTCTCTCACCTCTTCTTCAGATAGCATTATTCCAACCAATTTTGAAGAAATTTGAGACTCAGTTTTATACATTTATGGACCAGCTAGTTAACATGAAGAGGTATAGAATAGGTAATTCTTTCTTTTATAAATACCTCTATCGATAAAAGCGTTACTAATGAGAATCCATGGTTCTCTAAAAATTTCATCCTAAGAGAGAAAATGAAGGAAGTAGAAATACTTTCTTTGTGAATTCTTTCATCAAAATTTGATGTATAGTGCATATATATAGTTTCTTATGTTACTTAATGTTTGAATCAAAATTATTAGGAACTGCATAAAAAATAAATTAATATATTAACACGTTGTTAATACGTTATGATTAGAATGTTTTAATTGGAGAAACTGTTTTCATCTTAAAAAAAATGATATTCACTTACAATTTAGTTGTAGGCCTATATAAAAAAGACTCAGCCAAGTGCAATACTAACAAATATGCTATATTTGCTAAATTTAGAGCCTCTACTTGATTGTCATTGTTGTCTTACATTTATATTGCCAACCAAATAGCAGTGAATAAATTATAGCAAATATCCTAATTTCTCTGAATTTTACCTGCCTTTTATATTACATATTATATGTTTTCTACTTCAGTCATTCATAAGCAGAGAATTATGTCATAGAAATACATATATAAAACAATGGATAAATAGCTTGTGAATTCTTTCATCAAAATTTGATGTATAGTGCATATATATAGTTTCTTATGTTACTTATTGTTTGAATCAAAATTATTAGGAACTGTATAAAAAATAAATTAATATATTAACACGTTGTTAATACCTAATGATTAGAATGTTTTAATTGGAGAAACTGTTTTCATCTTAAAAAAATGATATGCACTTACAATTTAATTGTAGGCCTATATAAAAAAGAATGAGCCAAGAACTAACAAATATGCTATATTTGCTAAATTTAGAGCCGCTACTTGATTGTCATTGTTGTCTTACATTTATATTGCCAACCAAATAGCAGTGTATAAAGTATAGCAAATATCCTAATTTCTCTGAATTTTACCTGCCTTATATATTACATATTATATGTTTTCTACTTCAGTCATTCAATACAGAGAATTACATACTTGAATTACTTCAGTCATTGATAAGCAGAGAATTATATCATAGAAATACATATATAAAACAATGGATAAATAGCATTCAAAATAGGTCTTTGCCTATTGGTGAAACTCACCCGATCAACTGGATGAAGAACCAATATCTCACTTCGAGAACACAACCAGTTCAAATATTCTTTTGTGCTTTCCATAAATTGGTTTATGAAGAGATTTTCCATCCTTTCAGCTAAATCTTTATCTGTTATTTTATGCTGTTGAAATATTTTATTTATATATAAATGAGAAACACAAAAATAAGTTAAAAGATCAAGTAATATGTTTTATAAACATACCAATGAAGATTCATAATTTTCAAATTCAAAAAGGACTAAAAAAGTTCTGTTAATATCTATAAATAAAATAATTCTTTTACTTTAACATATGAGGTGAAAGATTAGGTAACAAAAGTGTCATACTTACTAAAACTCTTAGCTGTCACACCATTAGAATAGAAAAATTCCATTAAGCAATATTTGCAGTTATGAATTTCACTTTTAGGATGAAGATTATTACAAACTACAGTTTCCATATATTGAATATAACTCAAAAATAGATTGAAACAATAGCTGCAATAATAAAAATTCGATTTGAAATTCGCTTCGTGTCTGCAAATTTCGCAAAATCCTGGTCGAAACTTTAAAAATAAAGATTTTTCTTCTTTACCTAACGTGTACAAAAAACAAATTCAATTTTTAATCACCGTGTCTGCAAATTTCGCAAAATCCTGGTCGAAACTTTAAAAATAAAGATTTTTCTTCTTTGCCTAACGTGTACAAAAAACAAATTCAATTTTTAATCACTTAACAATTTAAACACAAATTAAAACATAATTCGTTTAACCAAAATTAAAATCGCGATGCTCTCTTTAATCTACATAAAATGTTATATTGAAATATTAAAATTATTATCTAGCAAACAAATCATGAATTCGTTTGTTTGTTTTTTCAGAAACTTATAAATTTACTCTTAGAATTCTTCTCTTCTTCATCGCTGTTTTTTGAATTAATCATGATTAACTTTAATAATCAATGTTCTCCAAAAATGCAAAAAATTCGCTTTCTCACTGATAAAAACTTCATTTGAAGCTATGCAAATTCGATTTAGAGTTTCGAGTATAAAATCTAGATTTTTTTTTACTTATTAAATAAAATTTTTCATAAAATTGTTGAGAAAAAATTTAATAACTAATTATTAATTTCTGTAACTAGCAATAAAATATTTAGGAATGGACACTTGCATTTTTTAATTATGAACTATAAAATTTTAATTATTATGCATACGTAATAAAAACTTACTTTTTATAATTATGCTTTTATTATTTTAGATATTTTTAACTTTAGAATATATTAGATGAAAATATAAAACTTATTTAAAGACGTTTATAATTTGTAAAAATTTAATTAGTTTAAGAATAAGTTTAATTATGTTACTCATGTGATACTTTTGATGAGGCTACTTTTAGAGCCCACCATAGGCTGACCATAATCCTTGGTAGAGTCAACTGGAAAGATAATAGATGGGTTCAACTAACCGGCAAGGAAAAATGAATTTCTGAAAAATTGGAACAATGTAATCCAAATTTGAACCTGGATCCTTCAAGATGGTAAGCTATTTCTTTATCAAGCATTGATCCGGCCGATCAAAATTTATTTAGCTGCAACGTATTCAAGAGAGAATAACAAATAATTTTATGAAAATAGTTCAAAAGCGATATTTTGCAGCAAATTAATTTTTTGAACGATTGCTGATACAGCAATATAAATAGAATTTGTAATGTTTTTCTTTTTCAGTCTACTTTCCACAAGAAGTAGAGGTTTATGAAATCATCATCATGCTGTTACTATTTATCTGTGTGTTATCTATATCTCCTTCATTTAGGAACTTTTAACAATTATTAGTGTGGGAAACATTGATCAGTGGTCCGCAAACCGTAGGTGGGGGTGGCGAGAAAATTTTGGATCGCCAAATTCAAAGAAATTTATTTAACAATAAAAAATATAAGGCTTTTCTTTAATAAGTGTCAGGTACCAGTAAAAAAGTGAAATAAAAATTATATTTTTATAAAAATAGAACTATATTTTTTTACGAAAACAATGGTCTATATTAGTATAGCGCATACCTCACATTGAATTCTTATGATGTAAAGCTTTTTAAAAGCATTTTTCATTAAAAAATATTTATATCCATATGCATAAATAAAACCATTTGTCATAATATTGTTTTCTATTCATCCTCTAATAAGGCAGAAATATAAGCGTAAATCCCTTAAAGAATTTCACTTTAACTACGTTGACGATTAAAAAAATCGTCTACTGTCTATCCAAGAGTTGCGATAAAATATTTCACAAACTGGGGGTCGGAAATGAAAATAGTTTACGCACTACTGACATAGATAACAGGTTTTGTCAAATATTATTAATGAATTGTGATGGTATCTTATAAAGTTTTACCATTAGAAATCACCTCAACTACACATTATTTAAACCTCTAGTTACATCTGTTTAAAAATGTCAGACGTGTCATTGTAACGTCATAAAACATTAATTCGATTTTTTATGAAATTTATCGTGATGATCGAGCCATTGAATTAATTGATATCATCAAGTTCATACTAAATGATATCAATTAATTCTTTATCTCCAACTATTTAAAAAATGTATTAAAGCAGGTGTAGGTTAGGTTAGTTTGGTTATGCCGCCATATCCTATGAAATATTCTGTATCTGGGGTCTATTTATAGAGCACATTCAGACTGATGCCAACACCCATGATGGGGTCAACCAAATGGCTGAAGGATGGTATTCAACGAGTCGAGCCCGGACCCCTTCTGAAAAACTGGATATGTGGGATCCGGAATTGAACCTGGTCCTCCAGGATGGTAAACCGCAGCTTTACCACACTGCCATCCGGCCGACCATACGATCGAAACGAATCCATATCTGAAAATATTTTCATGGGGCTCAAAATTTTGTTCTTGATCATCAATTTTCAAATTTCAATTACCCTCGCTATGATATTAGCATCTCGAAACCGTCTCTTCATTAAAATATTATAATTATTAATACTTGGATATGGCATTTTTAGACATCCATTTTAATTAAAATAATTTACATAACTGTGATAGATTCGTCCATTGTAATATATAATAACACAGTAACTGTAAAAGTTTCGTTTTTAAGAATATTGAATAAAATATACAATACAAAATTATATATATATTTTTGAATCTTCATTAACTGGCACTAAATATGTCACTTATTTTTATATCTTTTTTATTTATACCTGTATATAAATTTTCGGAATTCTTTTTACATATAGATCAACATATAAATTGAAATATTTTTATAATTTAGAATTATAGATATTTAAAATTTTGATATAAAATTATAGAATATCTTTAGAATATACTGTAGTCCTATATCATGTGTATCAAATATTCATAATAAAACTACTTATAGTGAAATGATCATTATTTATTTATGAGCCAATTTCAAACTTCAATTTTAAATTTTCAGTACAACATATTTTAAAATTTAACATCATGTATCCATATTTTGATCATAAATATTATATGAAATAAATCAAACTATTCAAATTCCATAACAATTTATTTATTTAACGTTACACTCAAAATCTGCAGTATAATGTAAATGACTTATTCCTTTCTATTTAATCCTTAGAGAAGTAATGTAAATTTTTAAATTCATAATTTTACAATACAATTATTTTAGCCTTCAGTACTTTATAACCTAATTTCCAAAGGAAATGGAGGTTTATAAGATTATATCATGTGTGTCTGTCCGCAATGTTCTCGAGAGATATCTCTGGGGCCTGCAGCAAAAAAATTTTTAGCACAGTACATCTATGACTAATTAACGCCTAAAAAATAAATTGTGGGATAATGTCAGAATCCCTGTGAATCCCTAATTCTGGAATTTTAACCCATCATTTCCTAACTCGTCGGTCCTCTCTGTCTATTTCTGTGTACCCCACTGATAACTTTTAAACAATTTGCATATTTTCATGAAATTCAATAATGATATTCTGCCATTAAGGAACAACTTGACACTACATCCTTTAGTCATACAGGATCACTTCGTCCTGCAGAATAGAATTTCAATTAGGCCGTACCATCAAAATTTTAATTTATATTATTACCAATAAATAGCGCTATGTGTTAGCTGTATAGGTATAATATATGACTTGCCTAATTTTACTGACATTAAACCGGAACAGCGACATCATATTCATGTAACGATTGATTACATCAGGGTGGGCAATTATTTTCTTATGAGGGCGGATAAACAATCTTCAGGATGAAGCGGGCCGTATAAAAATTGAAAAAGTACCTAAAGGCGAATTTAACCTTACGGAACCATAATTATGTAATGAAATTATTGATGATAATATTAGCTACTCTATTAATAATTAACAAAAAATACTTTGACATAAAATAAATATTGACGTTCAAGCAAGATTGATTCTAGCACAAACACTCATCATCATACGGGGCCGATTTTGGCATAATTGGATAGAAGTGTAAAAAACTTTTGTTTTGAATGTATTTTAATATCACCTATGTATTGCAAGATATCAAAAAAATGCTGCCACACCTTAAGGAGCCATAATTATGTAATGAAATTATTGATGATAATATTAGCTACTCTATTAGTAATTAACAAAAAATACTTTGACATAAAATAAATATTGACGTTCAAGCAAGATTGATTCTAGCACAAACACTCATCATCATACGGGGCCGATTTTGGCATAATTGGATAGAAGTGTAAAAACCTTTTGTTTTGAATGTATTTTAATATCACCTATGTATTGCGAGATATCAAAAAAATGCTGCCACAATGTACTGCCGATTGGGCTATTCAAGCAATAATAATAATCTGACAGAGGGCATCTGTGTATATTCATGGCACACATAAAGGACTGAATCAAATCGAAAAACCCTTACTCTTGAGTGTGATTTCATGCCGAACTGTGATGGCGAAAGACTTGTCGCATCTACGGTTCGAATACGATCACCAAATACCCGAATTGGCCTTAAATCTGCATAATACTGCATTTTGCTGCTTCAGTAATGTTCCGCAATGTACACAAATGCCCTCTGTCGAATTCTTCTTATTGCTTGAATAATCCAATCGGTGATACATGCGGCAGCATCTTTTTTTGTGATTTTTCACAGTCCGTAGGTGATATTAAAAAACTTTCAAAACAAAAGTTGTTTTTACAGTTCTATCCAATTATACCCAAAATCGGCATACGTTTCCATTGGAGATTCAAAGCTGACTATTTGTGCCCCTACTTCCGATGGGACCACAGAATTTTTATCATGCCCATTCGATTCTTCAGATATACTTTGGAATTCAAAATTTTTCGCTATACTTCCTATCTCATCGCGTTTCCGAGAAAATGGATGGTACGGGTGATAAAGAAACACCGTGTAAAAACAGTTATTATAATAAATTTGCTCAATATTTCGGTTTCTGTCTCGACAACAAGAAATTCGGAGAATCTGACAGATTTTTACAATCAGTCTGAATCACAATTTGTATATTTTTTGTACATTTCATCATTCTATCGCTTTTATACACATATTTATGTAGAAAATAGATATTTTTCAAACTCACGAAATTGTCTGATGGATTGGTCTCATAGCAACGTTTCGGCTTTGCACTTTGGAGGTCTCCAGTTCGAGTTTCGGGTTCCACTCCTTGAAAATGTTTATCATGGGGTCCGAGTCGACCCATCGATGTCAATCCTCTAAAATTTTACTAACCTCTATGCAGCCTGTGTGGTTCTAGCATGTATGAAAAAATGTCAATTTGTATTCTCACAGAATGAAACTGGCGTCGTTTGTTAAAAAGTGCTTACGAAAAATTGGAATGGAGAGCTTTTACATAATTCGAATTTTTCGGAAATCAGAAAAATAAAAATTCTGAATTAGAAATTTCTGAAGTTAAGTTAATAAATTTTTGTGATCGCATCTCTACACGTTATAGCGCTATATTCTTTGCGAGAGAGAGAGAAACGTTGCGTGGAACGATATAATATCAGTAATATGATTTTGTGTATTATTCGATCATAAGATCTTTTATATGAATCTTTTATATGTTGTAAACCAACATATTCAGACATATAACTTGAAAAATAAATACTGTAGGCTTACAATAAAATTTTACCTTTCTGTGATGAAAAAAATTTGAAATTTATTAAACTTCGAATTCACTAAGAAAGTCAAGAAATACCTATATATCTGCGGTATACATGACCAGAATGGTATCTTATTTGTGTAGAGCAGGGATGGGCAAACTTTTGGGCGAAAGGGCCATATTGCATCAATGAAATAAAGCCTAGGGCCGCACTTTCGCAGCGATCCCTATCCTTCACCATCTGACCCCTCCACGGGTGTGAGTGTAGCCCGTGCTTCGTAGTGATCCTACCCTTTAGTAATTTATCTGACTACAAAGGGGAGTAAAACAAAATAACAAAAAATTCCCAAAATCCCGCCTTCACCTAATAGCTGTCTGAGGTAATAAATTCTCTTAGAAAATTATGCCTCCAAAATAGAAAGATCCTAAAAAGTGCACTTGTTGACTAAGATATTATAAAAGACTGACATGTTAAAATTAAGCCAATTTTCTTAGTAGATCAGCTTTCAATGGTCATTATATGAATCATAGGTTTGAATAATGCTAGCAGTCCGAAAAAAAGTGAAACGCCTTTTTAAAGAAGCTCGACAGGTCGAAATTCTTTTAAATTATATATTAAAATTATAATTTATTCGTTTTAAATTTGAAATAATAATTAAAAACATACCTGATTAGGAAATTGCACAAATATTAAATACAAACACCGTGAAATTACAAAAAGGTATTGAGTTAAGACTGACAAAACGATTTTATTTGATTTTGAATGTATTTGCAACTGATTTCTTATGCAATGACGTTTATTCTAGTTAACGGTTAAACAAATCTATTTTTGTAAGAAATATGACATTGTAATGACATCTACAGCTTACCATATGAATTATTATTTATTACTTTTCTAGCAATTACATAAACTATATTGCTGAGATATCGAACAGATTTGATATTTTTGTATTCATTTTATTTATAGATAAAATTTTTGCCATTATAGCTATTAGTTGGAGGACTGCATTAAATAGTTCTGAGGGCCGCGGTTTGCCCACCCCTGATATAGAGGGTAGTAAAAATTCTCGGCTGTATAGACTACAACTGTGTTACATTTTCCCATATCGGCGACTTTCGACACTAATTATTTTTCTTCATGGAATCGTGTCTCCCATGTCGTCATTAGTCCCCCTACCAAATTTGGTGGCGTTCTGGATGATAGATAGATCTACAGAAGGCTTTGAGTACTTGTCAGTTTAATTATGGTCACCCTGTATATTATAAATTAGGTTCATAAACACTAATAAATTACAGGATGTCATGCCAAATCTGTGGGTTGCATTAAGAATAATACTTACACCTCCTGTTAATGTTGCCGCTGGAGAGAGAAACTAATAAATTACAGGATGTCATGCCAAATCTGTGGGTTGCATTAAGAATAATACTTACACCCCCTGTTAATGTTGCCGCTGGAGAGAGAAGATTTAGTTTAATAAAGCTTATAGAAACATACATACGGTTCTCCATTCCTCAAGACAGAATAAATTATTTGGCAATTTTGTCTATAGAAAATGGTATTGCAAAGAATATAAATACAGAAACTGCCATGAAAAGATTTGTTGATCTAAAGACAAAAAGAAATGTTTTAGGTAGGTTAATTGTTCATACTTTTCAAATATTGGTTAAAAAAATATATTATTGTTCATTGTTTGTTAAAAAATATTCTGGTAATAAACTCATTTTTATATTTTTAGTTTTTCGTTGACAAAAATTTTTATAATTATATTTAAAAAGTGCCCCAAAGTTCAGCTTACCCATGGCACCAGCAACCATTGACCCGGTCCTGTATACCGTGGTATGGTTAACCGGATTGTAGAAGATAACGATTAAATTGACCATCTGAATCTATTTATGGGAATTTTCCAAAGTATGAGATCGGCTGGATGCTGAAAAATTGGACATGAACTATCTCTCAACTTGATATTTTCTTTCCTGGCAAATTGAAAATCGAGGGTGTGGTAAGCAGTTGCTTGACCTTCTTGGAAGATCCGTATTCGATTCTCGCCAGTATATAAGTATAAAGTGGATGATACTAATTTTGTTCAAGAGGAATTTGAATTCTGACCGTTCTTTCTTGTTATAATTTCCTATCCTTCAATCTTCATATTGATTCCATCGCAGATAACGGTCAGCTTGTAGTGGATTCTGAAAGTGATTGTCCCAAAATATTCCTTGCAAAATTCAGTGGCATAACCATTCAGTCGGTTCGCTCGAATTGATTGTTAAAATTTGTCGAGTTCGCTGAACCGTTTGTTGTGAGAACAAAAAATGAAAACTCGCTGTTATATTCTTGTGAACTGATTGAATGCTTTCCAATATAAGTGAAATTAAAATGAGTGCGATTCACTGAAGACTAAGCGTAATTATTTGAAAATATGCAGTTGCAATAGAAACTATGATTCTTTTCTTTATTTCAGGACTTCGCGCAAACATGTTACAGAAACGAAAATGTGTACAAGTATACCATATTTTAAAATGAAATTCATACTTTCTTAATGCGCATTGTAAATGAAATCATGTTATGAAAAATATTTGTTCCAAATTTGTAAATCGGAAATTTTTTGGGTATTTTTTACATAGTGTTAGTCTTGGTCTAGATCATTGATTTTGGTGTTAGCAAACGCCACAATATGGCGACGTTCAGAATAATATTATTATTTAAAATTTCAATAAGATGAATGAATTTTTGTACAATTTATTGATCTATATGACATTTTAAATTTTAAATAATATTTTATGATTAATTGCAGATAATTTTCCTTTTCAGAAATAAAATAAATATTTATCACGCGGATAAAGTACGTGACTTATCTCCCTGTCTTTCTGTTTAGTTTTACGCTACTTTCCACTTAATGCGTACTAAGCGGCGAAGAATTTCCATACCATCATAAATCATCCACACTACTGGTGGATCAGCTATCATGTAAAGGTTGGGATTCAATAAGCCGGCCCGGACTCTTCTTGAAAAAACTGGATATGTGGGGCACAGGAATTGAACCCTGAACCATAGTTCATTTCCATCGGAATCAATTTTGAATCTGATACCTCAAAATTTTTTCACATAGTCTGTTTTCAGGTAGAGTATCTATGAGTCTCCAAAATCTTAATTATTATATTAGTGCTACAATATCCTTCATCTTATTATATTAGTGCTACAATATTGTTCCATGAGGCGTTAAATTCTTTCAATCATAGAACATAAAGGGGCCATAAAACGCGATATAAATGAAATGATGAAATTATATAGTTCTCTTGCCCAGATAATTTTTGCTTCAGAATTTGTTAAAAGTTTTTTTCCAATTTCACGTAAAATCGCAAAATTTTGCGCAAATTCGGGTTACGCAAATCTTCCATCCCAATTATTTGCATAAACCAGGAAATCCCCATATTTATTTTTGGACTTATGTGTACATTCTTCTCCAAGTTTCATCAAGAATAGAAATGGATATTAAATAATCATGAAATTGTTTTTAAATATTCGAATTATTATTTTTAATTAATTAGAAGTTTTTCTTATTTCAGAATTTTTTTGCCGGGTGATGTTAGTTAGTGGATTTATTTCACTTAACCACAAAGCCACTTCAAGGCATCAGCCTGTTTTGCGGATTTTTGTTTTTCCTGAAACTATATGACTAGGCAGAACCCCATTATGAATAAAACTGGATTAATATTCTCATCGCAGGGCTATTTAGATCCGAAAAATAATATTAACTTATTACGCGATTCATCGAAACAAATTAAAAAGCCGAAGTTAAGCCGCAAATAGAAATTTTTGCCTAAAAATACTAAAAAATATAAATAATTTATATTTTTATAATTTATTATATGTTACAATAAC